>JAZGTJ010001731.1:38589-50983 GCA_036877575.1 Botia almorhae | reverse complement strand
TTTCTTTAGCAGTGGGGTTACCCTAGCCTGCTTAAATGAAGTGGGGAAGATGCCAGTGAGGAGAGATGTATTGATTATATGGGTAAGAGCTGGTGTGACTGCTCTGTGACTGTGTGACTGTGACTGCTGACACAGTCAGCGTTATATGTCAGAGCGTGAGGTTAAGAGTCTAAACTCGTGCTCTGGGTGTACATTCTATGTTAAAGCACATGGCTCTGCTTTGTTTACTTCTGCCATGTGCTCTCCGGTCCCGCGTCATCACCCCGCCCTTTTGTTTCCTTGCTTAGTCTTTATTTCGCTCACCTGTTTTGTAATTGTTCCCTGTGTATTTAATGCCCTTGTGCCAGATGTCCTGTTCACGTTCTCTCTCTTCGTCTCTTGCATCATGTTTTTGACTCGTCACAGTCCGCTCCCAAGTCCAGTCAGTTTGCCTCATGACCAGTCAGTTGTCTGTTTGTTCCTCATCAGTTTTTTTTTCATCAAGTCTTCCCTGTCCATGTATGTAAGGGTCTATTCTCATTTTTGTTCTTTTGTTGAGTACATATTAGTTATTTATTCTTCGCGTTAATTGGCTTATGCTTAATTTTGAACAGCAAGTCACATGCTTTAATATTTTTCTATTGTTAATTAACATTCATACTGTACATTTGTGCCATTTTGGGGCACTTCTTATTATACAATTAAAACAAAAACAGACAACATGGGTTAAAACTGCTATATATAGACTGATCCATATATAATGCATAAAAGTGCATCCTACTTCTGATAGTGATAGTAGCTTTGAAGCTAGCATCTGTCTCAGTGCATCTCTTCAGTGTTTTTTGAGATTCTATGTTTTATAAAGTCTTTCACATCTTTAAATTGGATGTTTTATGTCACAATAAAAATAACCATAGAGGACTCATTTTACAGCTCTCCACATACTTTAATTGTATTTATTATTTCCATATATATATATTCATATATAAAACATATATATATATATATATATTTTCATATATGTATATGTTTTGGATTTAGAATTGGTCCTGTGGGAATGACAAATAAGCATTAGTTGGTTTTGCTCCTGTAACCACACAATCATTCCCTAGAAAGACCATTCACACCTTAGACATGTCAGTAAGCAATATAAAGTCCTCTGATTGGGACATTTCCACACATATAAATCCCTTCTTTATGTTCCAGCATTCAGTGGCTTTCAATTGCATATCCAAACGACTGCTCATTTGCGCCGTGTACGACATGAGCACGTTTTAAGCGCGGTTCATATTGAACAAATCATTTATTTTAACAGCCGTGGCCATGTGGCTGTGTCGCCCGCACAGAGGGTTATATGCAAGACATTTTCAAACAGTCAATACAGTTTCAAACAGTTTCGAACAGTTACGAAGATGACAATGTTAGTTGGAAACAGCGTATTTCAATGACAGCCGTCCTACTCCAAAAACTGAACTAAGGAAATACTTGGAGAATGATATTTGAGGTGACACCAGGGGACCATGTGAATGCACTGTCCAAATATTTTAGAAGAATTTGCCAAAGCCTGTGTTAGTCTGACTGTACAGAGGTCATAAAGATTATAACTGCTGAATAATGCATTCAGCATATTTGCCATTTTTGTGTGATTGTTTGTGGGCTGCATGCTACATGACTTCCATTTTCAGTTCCAGTTTCTGTTACTCGTGTTGAATGGCTTAATTTATTTGAAGATGGAAGTTTTTAAAAAAACGGATGTTTATTAATCACTTAAAATGCAGGTAATTATATCAAATTATATATATATTTGATGTTCCACAAACTTATACAAATTATTTAAGATCTTTGTTTTGATTTTAAATAAATACCAGAAAATTATTGCTAGACTAATTGGCTATAAAGGCTGGACCTAGTTGTTTTGCCAAAAGAAACATTTAAACATAATAATGTTCAAAATAACATGAGATTAATGATGGATACCGCATGCATACATACCTTTTAGGATGTGAAAGATTTCAAAAGATTAAGGTTTGGTTAATTAGCATTGAGCTAGTTACAGGAACATTATGGGCAAAAGCATTTTTTTCCTTTGTATCCATTTACATTTAGGCATTTGGCAGACGCTTTTATCCAAAGCGACTTACATTGCATTATATTACACATTGATCACTATACATTGAGTACGTGCAATCCCTGGGATCAAACCCATGACCTTGGCGTTGTTAACGCCATGCTCTAACCACTGCAATCTGCTATCTGTGTACTGTATCTGTGTAACATTTTTTATTTTTGGCAAACAACAAAAATTATATTGATTGATAACAGATGTTTTTGATAGCTTTTTAAGTTTTCCTGTCTTCTGCTTTTGATGTCACATCTGAGGATACTTCCAAGTGGGTGCTGGTGGTGCCATTAGCCAGTGTCCTTATGACATCACTTATTATTGTGGTTCTATGTCATCTGTGACTGATTAGTTATGTGCCATTTATGGGTCAGGTGATTGACACACATGAAACACCTGAATGTGGAGTGCCCATGAGGAAAAAAGTGACATTCCGTAGGGGAAATGTGTAAGCTAAGCAGGTGTCATTGAAATGAGTTGGAATACAAAATCACAGGTAATATAGACCACAACCCTGCCCTAAAGCAGCATCAAAGGTTGGCAAAACAAAACTTGACATTGCTATGCACTGAGAGAGCTTGTTTTTTTATGGATTTCAGGTGAGGACGTTTCAGTACACTGAATTAACTGATTTTGTGAGTAAACAAATTCTGAGACACAGGCAAGATCAGGCAATGTTTCTTAAATCTTCTGTTGTCTGCCATTGTTAAGTCTGTGCCCACTTTAGCCTCACTCACCTGTCATCTGCTGACAGGGGCATCTGGTGTGATCTTCTTTTTTCTACCTGATACAAGGATTAATGTGTTAATGCATACCTCGGTTGTTATGAGTGCTTATTTGACTTGCTGTTGCCTTTCTTTCATCTTAAACCAGTCTGTCCATTCTGCTCTGCCATCAACAATACATTTTCAACAACAGAACTACAGCTCCATGGATATTTTATACAACCATATCATACTCAGTCACTTAAATCACCTTTGTTTTTCATTCTTTCTCTCAATTTGAGCATCTGCAGAGCCTCTTGACGATGGTAGCATGCCCTAATCCATTCTTGCTGTCTTGTGATTGGCTGATAAGATTTTTGCATTAACAAGCTATTGAAAAGGTGAAACCAAAAAAGTACCCAGTTATTGTATGTACTACATCTGTTAAGTACTTTGGGTTATTGTACATGTAATAATTTTGAACAAAATAAAAAATAAGCACTTGTTTATATTCAATCACAGTCTGTGCATGTGACTCCTCTTCTCTGGTTACAGTGGACTTAAGAGTGTGTGAAATCACTGTCAGACTGACTTTCATGACCTCATTGTTTAGTAAAGACGGCTGTTTGAGTGGACTGTCTGTGTGACTCATAACATCTGCTCTTAATTACCACAAAAAAATATTGAAATCTGGTAAAATTAGATGACGGAAACAATTTAATTCTTTATACGTAAATTATATGGGATTTAGTTTAATTTCAGTCAGTGAAATTGCTTGTACACCCAATTTTATTATTCTTTTCTTAAATTTAAGGCAGTAACTGAACTTAAGTTTTAAAGTTGAAATAGGTGTAGACGTTTTACAGTAGACAGAGACAGACAGTGTTCTCTCCTGTAGATGCATATTGAGAAATGATGTTGCTCATTTACCTTGACCATCTTCTCTGTGTTTTATTACAATAGGGCCGGAGCCGGATCTACAGCAGCTGATCAAATAGTACACAACTGCTGTTGCAGCACATTTTGCAGTCAGCAATGCACACATGCAATAAATCACATCATCTATCTAGTATTTTTACGACAACATCCGTCCCAGTGGCACCCCCTCATAGCAGCTGTGATGCTCTGATCTGCTGCTCAGGGCTCTTTGCCTTGAGTAAGCATCACCTCCATCACACTCTTCCCCCAGCAGCCATCTGCACTACCTTTACTTACAAAAGTGTCACTAATCGCTATGAATATGAGGCAAAGGTGAAGTAATCTGCAGGAATTAATTTTTGTTTATAAGGCCAGGTTTGAGGCCTCAGTCAGTCATGTCTGTCAGCCTGTGTAGATGCAGTGAACTAGTGTGCGACACAGACACATCTAGCAATTAAATTGGTATCTGAGTCAAAGCCAGAGACGATGAGCCTGGCCAGGCTGCCTCGACCCAACCTCCTTTTAAATGAACATCACTGCCTCTCACTTAACCCTGACTCAATGTGCCTGAGACAAATTACCCATAGAGGAAAAGGGTTAGTGACGGTAGCTCTGTTCCAGACCAGTGAGCTGCCCTGCTGTCTACATGTGTAGCTGCTTTGTAAGGTGATATCTAAATGGAACCTCATAAGCATACAGGAATTAAGCTAGTTGGAACTAGGAATGCAAAGGTCAAGGGTTCAATACCCAGGGAATGCATATATTAATAAATTGTGCAAAAGACGGAATACACATCTCCTAAATGCTCCTAAATAACATTATAATAAACTTTATTTGAACCAGGAAGGAAACCTCTCAGATTATTAGACACTGTAACAGAAATATGCTTACCAGGCAATGCAGCCATATACAAAACAAAGTTAATGATAAAACACAATACGCAATTGAAACAGAAAAATATTAACATTATAACATTAACAGTTGAATTACTTATTGTCCAGTCATCAGATAATATTTATATAATATTTAGAAAAGATAGGTACATTTTCTGAAGAAAATGCTTGCGTTGTGCTTGCATGTCTTAAGATGATGCTAACAAGATTGCACATAATGCTAACATATTTTAACACGATTTAGCATGATGTTAGCATGTTTTAGCATGATGTTAGCATGTTTTAGCATGATGTTAGCATGACTTAGCAGGATTAAGCATGCCATTATCATGATGCTGGCATGACTTGCCATGATGTTAGCATGATGTTACCATAATGCTAGCATTATTTTGCATGATAAATATACTAAAATATGGCTTATTCATAATGTTAGGAGGTTGCTAGGGTCGTATAAATGGTTGCTAGGGTGTGGTCAGGAAGTTGCCAGGGTAATACCTAAAGCTCACTGACAGCCAGAGTCAAATAAGCCCACCCACATGTCTCTACAGTGTTTCAATGCTAAGATATGACTTATTTATTTTATTACATGGTTGCTATGGTACAGTAAATGGTTGCTAGGGTGTAGCTGAGATATAGCTAATTGATGTTGGTTGTTGTCTTTTTAAATGGAAGTCAATGTGGTGTTTGTTAGGGTACAGTAACTGGTTGCTAGGGCGTGGCTATGAAGTTGAAACCTCACCATTTGTTGCTGCTTACTAAGTTGAGCGATATGAGCCCACCCCCAAGTCTCTACGACATTCTGATGCAGAGCTATAACGTCACAAAATTCAGCCCAATGTTAAGTCTATGGAATTTTTGTCCACTTTTTCGTATGCCCAAAAACATCATACACCTGATTGCTTATAAAAGTCATAGCACACCCCTCCTCAAGTTGTTTGATTTGACACTTCATTCATGGGTCTATGACAAACCATGCAGTTACGTACCGAAGTTTTGTCCAGGAAAAGAAGTATGCAAGAGAGTAATAGTGATGCCAAGTACCACTAATTATTCAAAAACACCAAATTATATATAATTATATCTTTAACTTCATTTGATGGTTGTTCATTCAGAAGGGAATTCCAGCCGGGAGACCGCGTCATGGTCCTCGTCCCCACCTCCGCCTGCAAGTTCCTCGCATCGTGGCAGGGGCCCTACACCGTGGTCGAGAAGGTCGGGCCAGTCACCTACCGCCTGCGGCAACCAGGTCGGAGACGGCCCGAGCAACTTTACCACATCAACCTCCTCAAGCGGTGGAACGGACCCAGGACCAGCTGGCTGCCCTCGGTCTCACAGAGCCCGTGGTTGTAGACGTCGACCCCCAGCTGTCGGCGGCCCAGAAGGCCGAGCTGCAACACCTGGTCGGTCAGTTCTCGGATGTGTTCTCCTCCCGACCCGGCAGACCAACGTCATCCATCATGACATCAGGACAGCCCCGGGAGTGATCGTCAGGCAACGGCCCTATCGAGTCCCGGAGGCTCGTCGGCGCGCTATCGAGGAGGAGGTCCAACAGATGCTGAAGCTGAGGATCATCGAGCCATCGCACAGCCCGTGGTCCAGTCCCATCGTGATGGTCCCCAAGCCGGACGGCACCCTCCGATTCTGCAATGACTTTCGCCGCCTGAACGAGGTGTCGGAGTTCGCTGGCTACCCCATGCCTCGGGTCGATGAGCCGACGACGAAGACCCAGGTACGCGCCTTCCTGGGGTTAGCCGGATACTACCGGTGCTGATTTAGGACCCTTTTATTTATCTCATTTGTATTTCATGTCATCAAATAATCAACAACACTGATTGATATGATTAAAGCAATCATATTATTTCATGAACATTGTGTGTATGTGTGATGCGTATATGATATTGGCAAATGGTTCATAACAGCAAATGGTATATTTGCTTTTATTGTCTTCACTTTATTTATCCTATTACCTGCAGGGCGTCTTCAATCTTCAAAAAAGCCCACATAAGCATCACAGGAAACTGTTTGCTTTCATTGGTCGATGATGTCCCAACACACACCCCCACCCCACTCCCAATGTGTGTAGTAAAAGACTTTGTTAATGAGAATGAAAGCACTTCAAAAGCGATAATTAGACATACGGCAAACAATAAATTAAGTACTTTCAAAGCCCTTCCACCTTGCCTTGGGCTGCTCTCAAATCAATTCTTATTTCAATATGTTGTACTATGGAACCTCCAGTGATAACTGTAGATTTGAGCAGACTCAGTAATGAATTCGCTCGACGGCTGGCATGTCTAAGTGAGCATACTGCGGTGCTGTTGGCTAATCCTGCCATCCTGTAATTATGGGACACATTTTAATACAAAACACAGTAAGTACTATCACCTCTGTGTACCACCACCTCTGTGAGTAATTTCCCTACCTTCACTTCAGACAAGTTGTGTAAAAAAACAATTGTTTAATAATTAAAATTTCTTTATTTATGAAATAAATATACCAATCCAATGCCAGTTTTCTTTTCTACAGACTGCACAAAATAGATTTTGTTCTACAATCGAAAGAGAGCAGAAAAAAATGTTAATTTTTCAAGTATTGTTAGGATGGTATTTAGAAATTTAGGAAGGTTCACCTCTCAGAAAACATACAAATAAAGATTAAATTACAAATAAAAACTACAAATAAACTGCTATTTAGAGCATTGGATAGACAAGGGCTTAAAGAGTTTATTTTTGTAAAAACCTAACATTTTTCGGTCTCATAATAAGCACATGCTCATTCTGACTCATTTAGCCAGCACGGGTCACAAATATTCTATACTTGGAAGCAAAAATGTGAAGAAAAAAAAACTACTATACCCAGAAAGACACCAGAAACTATTTAACTAGTAAACTAGTAGCTATGTAGCAAAGTGCTAACAGTCACTCAGAACATCTTTCTGTTCAGTCAACTAATTTATACCAGATGTCTAGTGGAAGCCAAAGAAAATTGCAGTTGTACTGTTATTTAGCAGGAGCTTCCCATTCAGAACCAGGATTTAGGTCAGCGGTACCATGAAGAGCTACAAATAAAACCCTACTTTCTTTTACCCTCCAGGAGATCAGCATTTTACTTTTCACTGCAACCTGGGACATGCAAAAAATTACTGCGGTCATGCTGGTTGCTAAGGTGTCACCTTAATGAAAGAGTTTTGGCAGGTTGTTGGGGCATTGCGAGATGGTTGTGCAAATATTCTGAGTGGTTGATTGGTGGTTATAGGCCCAAATCTAAACCTCCACAATAATGTCATCTCTAGATATGGCTCATGTTTCTAACTACCATAATAATTTGTAGTATAATTTATGTCCGCAGCACATATGTGTAAAACTTTGGGTCTTTTAAATATCTCTACCTCATTGTACAATAATATTGTCTAAGCGTCACTAATTATTACACATTTAGTGTGTAAAGACTCATTTACACTTCATTCACTCTGAGTTACAGCTACTTCTCGTGTAATCAGTGGACAATGTGAAACTGACACAGTAACATTTTGAATATGAAGCTCTTGTGAAGCTGACTTCAAACATGATAAACTGTCTATCCTAAGAGGATAGTAAACCTATCCTATCAGGTTTACAAAGGTAATCATCTGGCAGATGTTGTGAGAGTCAAAGGAGACTCACATTTCCTTTGAGCAGGTGTGCTTTAGAGCTTGTATTAAAAATCTTTTGAAAAGTTTGGAAAGCACTTGAGGCGACTTCTTTATCATCACACTGAATGCTGGTCTTGATCTTATTTTCAGAGGAAACTGTCCGTTCATGTTATGTTTCTTTCGAGAAGGTTGTCTTTGTCTCTGGTGGCATAAACGTGTTTGGATGGCCATGTTAAAAGTCAGGCTGAAGTACAGCTGTACAGCTAAAATATATACACTGACATCTATAATGTTTACATTTTTTACAGATGTTTACACATCTTTATTCTGCACAAAATCAAATAAACATTTACAGTTCTTTTTCTGCATATTATATATATAATGGTCAACTGCCTTTTACTTTTTTAATACCGTCTTTTTCTCCAAAACGATGTCTTAAATGTGCAGCACTAAACTTTTCACTATATGAATGAATTACAATAGGGACCTCTATTGGTTGAGTGTGGGAACAGCATGCCAATTGTGAAAGAGTAAAATAGATCAGCATAGTTTCTTTCCAAGGAGTAAAACAGATGTGAATGAACAAAAAGAACTGCAAAAGAAATTGTACAAAAATAATACAAGCAACACTGAGGTTAAAAGCAACAGATCAACTGGACTTTCTTGCCGCCTTGCTGCCTAAGCTTTACTCATTTATTATTCACTACAAAAATGCCCATAACCTTGTAATGACTTTTAAATCACAATTTTAACAATACTTCCAGGTTTTCCATAACCAATCCTGTGTTACTCAAAGTAATGATGAACAAACAACCACCATGAAAATAAACAAACTGAGAGGTTGATATATCAAACAATTTGTCCATTTTGAGATTAACAGAATTGAGAAATAACCCCATCAGGTTAGTGTTAACTTTCCTTCAGCTCAGTTTCAGAATCTGCTGACAGTATTATCAATACATGTTAAACAATATTTGTTTTATTTAAATAATTATTGAGATTAAAGCTTAAAGTTAAAGCTTGTTTTTGCTTTCTACAATTTTGTATCTAATTAACTAATTTATACTACCAAAAGTAGTATGAAAACACCTTAAGTCTACGCTTAATTGCTGTGCAAAACATTTTACTTGTTTGTTTTTTTGGTGTTTGTATGAATGAACTGGAAGGAATAGTGAATGAAAATCAACAACCAAGTGTTCAACATACATGGGGCTGTTACCGTTTACATGGAATATGCAATACTGTTAAAAATGAGCTGACTGAGAGAATGAATGGTGTGTGCAGTGCTGTTATCCTTATGTTTTCCTCATAGGAATAAAAGGGTAACAGTAGTAACATTAGTATTTGTCTTCCCCCACGTTAAACCATGCCCCCAGTGCATGACACATTACAGACTGTATCTATGGGTTCTACACATTGATACAAACAGCAGCTCAGTGAAGAGGACATGGCTGTGCTTTATCTTGAATAAAGTACGGTTATTGAGCAATCAGCATCAGGACCTGAACTTTCTGATTTATAAATCTGCATAATATTGCCCATCAGCATCCTGATTTGTAGATATATGCTTTGGTAAGGGAAAAAACAAAATGGTTAACCTCTAAATATAATATTTCTTATATCAATCAAATGTATTTTTATAGGCTGCTACACAAAGGATTAATAAATCATGTTTCTTCAAACAAGCAAGGGCTGTGAAATACTCTCTTTGTTTTCATACTTCTGCCTTTAATCTATCCTCTTTTCTCTTGTATAATGTCATGATTTTCCTCAAAAACATCTCAAGCCACAGCTGACTAGACACAAGCGCACACACAAACACACCAGTAGTAACACTTCACTTCTGTCAACAGGACACACAGAATCCTCAAAGCCAAAGGCTTTCGAGATAATATTTTCCTTCACAACTTTGTGTGTTCTTTCTATTCTCACAGCTTGTCAAAAAGAAAATATTGCCATGATGTATATCATCCCTCAGGACCAAACTGATGATGTTGTCTTTATGTTGTCAGATCTTTAGACCTCAGATTTCAGGTAGAAGAACAAAGGAATAAAACATTTAACATCTTTTTGACCTAATGAGGCAAAACTAAGACTTCTCAATGACTAACTGTTCTACACAAAGTTTACCAATATTCTACGACCTCTTCCCCAGAGATCCTACCTACACAATACAGGATCAAGATGTGGGATTAATTCAAATGCCAAGAATAGACAGTACACTGTTTAACCAACATGCATGCTAATCATCCCTGTGTCAGGGTCCTGGCTTCCTGTCCAGTCTGAGAGATTGCGTTTTACCAGGATCCTGACAGAGTCAGTGTTATATGTCAGAGTGTGAGGTTTAGATTCCGACTCGTCTTGTCATGGTTCGGTTCTCGTTTAGAGTCGGAGTCTAGACTCGCGCTCTGGGTGTGCTATCTGTGTGGAAGCACATGGCGCTGTTGTGTTTACATCTGGCATGTGCTCTCCGGTCTTGCGTCATCGCCCCACCTCCTTATTTCCTTGTTTAGGTTATTGTCGCGCACCAGTTCGTCATTGTTCTCGTTTGTATTTAGTGCCCTCGTGTCTGTTGTCCTGTGCTGGTTTGTGCATTCTCTTAGTCTCGTCCTTGCTCGCGCTCTCGCCTGTGCTCCGTGTTGCGGAGTGTTCGTAGTGTACATATACGCGCATCCTTTATTATCCTTTATTATCAGCTGATAATTGCTCATTAGTAATAACTTCACTCGCAAGTGAATCTCAAGTTAATTTGCGTTAAAAATATTCTAAATAAGCTACAAACAAAAAATATATCTTCTTTTTCTTTTGTTCTTACATTCTTCCTTTATTCCTCAGTTCCCTCTCACACACCTGAAAGGCTTATTATGCAGCTCATTATGCGGGTCTTTGTCTTCTCAGGTGTGAATCCCAGCATTATTCATGATCATTCACGCCTCCTTGCATACAGCCGTTCTAAACAAAAAGTGTCTTCAACAAATAAAATCAATATACTGTTTTGTGTGAATGAGTGAACTAGAAGATTCTCACATCATTTTGAAGAAAACACTCTAGGCTACAAGATCAAGTTCTCAAAAGTCTTGTGAACAAATGTTCTGAATGTGTTTTATGCCCTTATTTCAGTGACTTCAAAAGTTTAGTTTTTCACTAACCATGCATAAACGTTACTTTCTCAAAAACACAATCATGTACATACATGCAGCTCAAATATCATTGTAGTCCAGTTTGTGCTGAATACAGTGTTATCAGACTTTAGTTATTTATATGTTTATAAGCACCTGAAAAAAGCACAACTGTCAGAGCATGTCAAAACTTCTCCAGGGCTCCAAAACACCCTCGGACCCCAGAGGGTTAATAACCCTAACCTGCTGCACATCCTTCCCATCTCGATCCCTCTGTCTTGCTAACCTGTACAAGTCCTTGTCTCCTTCTCTAGTGTCTAACCTAGAGTACAACTCATCATATGCCTTCTGCTTGGCCTTAGCCACTTCCCTCTTCACTTTGTGCCGCAAATCCTTGTATTCCTGTGTAATTTCCTCAGTCTTTTCCATGTCCCACTTCTTCTTGGCTAACCTCTTCCTCTGTATACTATCCTGAACTTCCCCATTCCACCACCAAGTCTCCTTATCTTCTTTCCTCCTGTCATATGACAAACCTAGCACCTTTCTTCCTGTCTCCCTGATCACTTCTGCTGTAGTTTGCCATTTATCTAAAAACACTAGCTGACCACCCAGAGCCTGTTTCAACTCCTGTCTAAAATTTTCACAGCATTCTTCCTTTTTCAGCTTCCACCACTTGGTTTTCTTCTCTACCTTTGATCTCTTCTTCTTCCAGACCAACACCTTCATTCTACACACCACCATTCTATGCTGCCTGGCTACACTCTCTCCCACCACAACTTTACAGTCACTAATCTCTTTCAGGTCGCTTCGTCTACATAAGATGTAATCTACCTGTGTGCTCCTTCCTCCGCACTTATAGGTCACTAAATGCTCCTCTCTCTTCTGGAAAAAGTATTTATCACAGCCATCTCCGTCCTTTTAGCAAAGCCTACTATCATCTGTCCTTCACTGTTCCTTTCCCTGACTCCAAACCTGCCCAACACTTCCTCATCACCTCTGTTCCCCTCACCAACATGTCCATTAAAGTCTGC
>JAZGTJ010001731.1:0-38539 GCA_036877575.1 Botia almorhae | reverse complement strand
CATGCCAGAAACTCTCTTTCTCTTCTAACTCACAACCTACTTGTGGGGTGTAACCACTTACAACATTCACCATCAACCCTTCAATTTCTAACTTCATACTCATCACCTTGTCTGACACTCTTTTCACCTCCAGAACATTCTTCACAAACTCCTCTTTCAGGATCACTCCTACCCCATTTCTCTTCCTATCCACACCATGATAAAACAACATGAAACCTGATCCAATACTACGGGCTTTGCTACATTTCCACCTGGTTTCCTGTACCCACAATATATCTACCCTCCTTCTTTTCATCATATCAACCAGCTCCCTACCTTTCCCTGTCATTGTCCCAACATTCAGCGTCCCTATTCTCAGCCCTACACTCTTGCCTTTCCCCATCTCTTTCTGCCTATTCACGCGTCTTCCTCCTCTCCTCTTTTGACCAACAGTAGCCCAATTTCCACCAGCACCCTGTAGATCAACAGCACTGGTGACGGTCGTTGTTAACCCGGGCCTCGACCGATCCGGTATGACATTCTGACTGATGATTCGCATATTTGGCAATGTTTTATGTCGGATGCCTTTCCTGACACAACCCTCTCTATTTATCCAGGCTTGGAACTGGCACCAAAGTCATTGGTTTATGACCCCTGTGGCTAGATTTGACCCCTGTGGCTAGATTAGTTATTATTTCTTATTGCCATTTGTCTATGTTCATATTCATTTATTAATATATTTAGTATTGTTTGCTGCCATCCTGTGTTCTTGTTTTCAACCCCTTGCAGGAGGTTTGAGTTTATTTATCTAAAGGAAGCCCCTTGTAGGGATTAAATATTCTGTTGTGTTTAAATAAAGTTCGGTTTATAAGGAGCTAATCGAACTTTCATTCTGGGAGTCTAGACTCGTGGTCTGGGTGTGCGTTCTGTGCAGAAGCACATGACGCTGTTGTGTTAACATCTGCCATGTTCTCTCCGGCTTTGTGTCATCGCCCCACCTCCTTGTTTCCTTGTTTAGGTTAATGTTGCGCACCTGTTCATCATTGTTCCCGTGTTCTCGTGTCTGTTGTCCTGTGCTGGTTTGTTCTCTCTTCCGCTCGCTCTTGTGCGAGTTCTCTTAGTCTCGACCTTGTTCGCGTTCTCGGCCGTGCTCTGTGTTGCGGAGCGTTCGAAGTCCGTGTCCGGTCCCGTTAGTTTGTCCTGTGTCTGGAGATCTGTTGAATGTCCTGTCTGTGTTCCTCGTCCCAGTAGAAAGAAGGGTCCCCAGTAGGGTCCCAGAGAGCTAACCCCCCAATCTTAGTGGACGGCGTGGAGGCTTACAGAGTTCATAAACTGCTCAACTCTGGGAGCCCGGGTGGTGCACTCCAGTACCTGATGGATTGGGAGGGGTACGGTCTGGTGGAACGCTCTTGGGTCAACACGGGAGATATCCTTGACCCCACTCTCACAGAAGAATTCCATAGGGCTCATCTGTGTAAACCGGCCCCTTGACCTCACGGAAGACCCCGGTGCCATTTTCCTTGTGTCAGGAGACGCTCACAGGGGGGAGCTCTGTCACGGAGGAGACCCCTGATCCGCCTCCTTCACGCCACCAAAGGGGAACCCCTTGCAGAAATTTTTTGGACTCCAAATCCCAGAGTCCCTTAAACCTGGGTCTGATCACTTCCATCTCATCACCTGTGTCTCATTACAGTGCACTATTTAAACTCTGTAGATTCCTTTGTTCAGTGTGAAGTCTTGATTTGCCACGGCTATCATTTCTGAGCGTTTATCATCTATTCTGGTTTGAACTGTATTTTTGATCTTGGACTGTTTATTTAAATAACTTTAACTACAGCACTGATCATGTGGTGTATGCGAAAGAAAGAAAGATATGAACAACAGCATTTATATTGGTGTCTAACAAAAATGAGTTCCAGTAAAACTCTACTTTAATCACAAATAATCCATTTGCATTTTCAACTAAATGTAAATTCTGGGACTGTTGTGGGAATAAACAAAACGTCTATCGCCTGAGGTAAAAGGGTGTAAATACTGTACATATGCTGTCTACATTAAAAATTAAATTAAAACAACATTCTATTTGATGACAAACTTCACAATGTTTCAGGTAAAACAAAACACACACACAAACAAACAAATTAAAAGAACAACATTTACAATCAGCACTAAATTGATTTTAGCTAGATTATTTAAACTTTAATTATGAACATCAACTACTTCACAAATTCAACATAGAAAATCGTTTCATTAATGAATATCTAGCTAATAGTTTTATCAAAAATGTTTTCAATTAGATTGCTTACACAGAGTTACTTCAATAACAGTAACATCAATTTAACATCATAATGGGTAAATTTGTGCTGTGGTTTTCAGAATGTTCACACTTCCGTTACCTCTAAGCTATTGGTTGTGATTTAAAAGCACATTACATGTAGTCTCTCAATTAATATAGAGCCATAAAAACTGTATGTATAATATTTATATCAAAATCAACAAAACGTTTTACAGTTTTAGATTAATTAAAGCATGTTTCACTGAATGACAGAACCACAAACTTATGTGGTTCTAATTTACTGCAGATTTCTGAAGACTTTCCCCCCAAAGCTCTTTGGTTCCAACATCTTAAAACATGACTTACTTTTTCACCTTGAGAGCATCTTCTGTAAGTGTTTGTGACTCCTGCGGTCTGATTCATCGCTAAAACGGCAAAGGAGACAAAACATCAGCAAACATCAGCTCCTAAATGTATACCGCGACGGGTAAAAACTAAAACGCTTCTTTAAGGGAGCGTCTACGCAGCACTATTTTCGATTATTGCTCTTAACAAACATGTACTAGACAGAGGTTTATGAGCCTTGCCGCGCGTCTTTCCGCACTACAGAGTCGCGAGTTTTAAACACTACGCGGCAGCTAAATATCTCAACTTTTAAAAAAGCGTGTAGTTAGGTCCGTTGTGCTCCGTCTATTGCAGTTGCACAGAATCGTTTGAATTTAGTCGCGTCGCGTTTAATACAAACGGCGTACCAAAATATAAACGCATTTCAAACACTTTTACCTGTATCTGCAGTTGTTTGTCTACTTTAAATGTCTCATGAGTCCTGAAAAATTAAGTTCAAACACTCGTCTTTGATTTTCCACTGATACCCAAACAGTCTGGGAAAGATTGTCCCGAATCTAATATTTATGTCGCCGTGTAATTTCAGAGTATTTCTGCGTTGAGCGTGACGTCCTCGGAAAATTCCCATCTGACTTATGAGATGTCAAACTCAGATCAGACCCTTGTTTGATCATACGACGGAGAAAGATGGATCACAAGGTTTGAAGGGAGTGATGGAGTTACTCCCATACGCTTCAGCGGAGACGAAACGACCATGCATGTCTGTCTTTGTGTTTGAGTAATATGCACCGTACACGTACTTATTTGTATTCCCAGTTACAAATCCTGAAGGAATCCAATAAATTAAATCCAGTTATTAAGGAAGCTAATGATTTTTAAAAAATATATATTTTAAATATAATTCAGGCATTAAACAAATACTGAGTTGTACCTCATGTTAGTGTGGTGGGTTTTATATAGTCTATAGTATTTGTGATGAGGGTTTATTGATGAGAATGTCTTTTAGAGTGATATGGTGGTGACTCAACTATATGTGTGAGAACCCGTATTTTTTCTAGTTTGGTTACTGTTTGGGAGATACTACCACACATTAATTAAACTACATTTTTCAGTAGAACAACTAAAAATGAGAGCAACTTTTAAAGCAGAGTTAAAGTAGAGTTAAAGTTTTAAAAAAAGTGTAGCTTTCCAAGTAGCCTGCTGAAAAGTTGCCAGCTATATTTTTCACAAAGTAGCGATGTACTGTAGCGCGACCAAATGCTACATTTCAAATTACATTGTTAAATCTGGCATCTTATATGACTCAGAGCTCATTTGCATTTATGCATTTGGCAGATGCTTTTATCTAAGGCCACCTATGTTGCATTTTACTATACATTGTTTCTGAGTATGTGCAATCCCAGGGATCGAACCCATGACCTCGGCATTGTTAACACCATGCGCTAACCACTGAGCTACAGGAAAGCTGTAGTTTTTCACTTTGGAAAAGAAAAGATCAGGTTATATATATTTTTAAAAGTAAATCTGGTCAGTTCTGCTACAACTCTATTGCACTGCAAGTATCTGGAGCTAATTTCCAGGAACTACAGAGAAGCTCCATGAGCTGATGTTGCTGTAAAAAAGTGGTCCATTGGTGTCAATAGAGTTGATGCGACTCTTTCTATAGCTCTGACTTACACAACTGTTCAGATGGCCAAATGAAATGTACTTGGTTTTTAAAAGGTAACATATGAAAGCGTTGAGAAGGCGAATTTAAGAACTGAAAAACAAGTATGATCAGGTAAAAAATGGTTATGTATGTAACCTCGGTTCCCTGAGAAAGTGAATGAGACACTAAATCTCATGTCTAATCATGCCAATCTAATTTGCCCACACTCTAAAAATCCGGATAACCCTTTTGTGCTGAAATGGTTATTTGTATAGGGAAAGGGTTTTTAGTCCCACCCTTTTCTTTATAAATTCGTGAGAGGTTATCAGTTATTTTTAAGCTGGATTCTTATTGGTTGTCACTCATGCGCCAAAGGCCTGACTCAGAGGTTCTTCAGCTTGTAACAATAGCATAACACTTTTTGGTGCTAAATAGAACCTTTTTATAAAATTACATAAACCTTGCCTTCAGAAGTGCTATATAAAATCTCAGTGGTTTTTCTTTTATTTATGAGATGTCAGGAGGTTTATATTTATTTGTCCACGTTTTCGATTTGCAGCATTTTAGATGTTTTACAGTTTGAAAAAAAATACAAGACGTGGTAAATACATTGATTTACTACATCTTGTCGCAACAAATATCATACAATATTAAATGTTTATTTATTAAATCACATTGTCACAGGTTAAAAATATACAACAATATAAATCACATCAATATAATATATAAAATGTATGCAAATATAACAAATCATTACTCAAAGACAGTGTTACGGAGGAGGTCACCGCTCCGCCTCCTGCTGACCCCGTACCTGGTTCTGATTACTTCCTGTTTGGCACCTGAACTCAATTAGTGAAACTATAAAGCCTAGAACTACACGCCACGTGATGTTTTGTTTTGCCACGTTCAGCATTTCATAGCTTTCAATTGGATTGCCAGGGCGGAGCAGATCTCAGGAGCCAGGGCGGACCCGATCTGAGGAGCCGCTGACTTGGGACGCCGGGGTGCTCACTTGAGACGCCGTGGAGCAGACTTGAGCTTGCGACGCCAGGGAGCAGACTTGAGCTTGCGACGCCAGGGAGCAGCGTTGCGTCGCCAGGGAGCAGCGTTGCGTCGCCAGGGAGCAGCGTTGTGTCGCCAGGGAGCAGCGTTGCGTTGCCAGGGAACAGCGCTGTGTCGCCAGGGAATAGACTCGAGCATGGCGAGCACCTTCGCCAGGGAACAGACTCGAGCATGGCGAGCGCCGTCGCAGACTCGAGTGCGGCAAATGCCTACGGACTCCTGGCCAGGGACACTGCGATGCCATCACCGCCCACTGGAGATACGGCCCCTGCCTCCTCCCAACTGATCAAAGCCCCTGTCAGGCTCGCCTTAAGGCCGGCCAACTGCATCGCCAACGCATCCAGGATTGCCTCAGGATCCGCAGAGACGCTCCTCTGCTCTGAACCCTCCTGAAACGCTGTACTGTTTATACTAAAAGAAAATCCAAGACGTAAAACATATAATCCAAACCGGGCGAACAAATCCAAAGGGGTGATCCAAAAGAGCAATCCAATAACAGGCGTAAATCCAAAACCAGATAATACACAAATGATACACTCCAAGAAACCTCAACCGACATGACACAAACTCCTAAACAACAACCAACGACATGAATGACGAAAGCACAAACTTAAATACACAAACAAATCATACAAACACAGGTGAAACCAATAACATGAACCAGGAAGTGACATAAAACAACAGTGACATCATTAACGTGTGACAAAACCAAACATCATAATAAAAGTCCTGAGCTTCTCGCTTATTGCGGGAGCTCGACTATGTAACACTTAGTTACAGACAGAATAATGTTAGAAAACTGGTGCAATAATGATACAGTTTGAAAAAGACGATCATTGTAAATGGACATCAACATTAAACATCAACATTACATAAAATAAAAAGGAAATGAAATGAAAAAACAACTGAACATATGTACCTGACAATGAATACAGAATACTGACACATTGTTCACTGGACAAAATACCATTCAACTCTAGAAAGAGAACGCAGAAAGAGAACCCAATTGCAGACAGATTTTAACAAAATAAACTTTATTGAAAACAAAAAACCCACGAGGGGTACAGAACAAAAAAAACTAGACTTGAATTAAACTGAACAAAAACTTAAACAATACTTGAGAAACCAAATCAAAACAAGACTAAATATATTTATATAAAGATAAACTCAAAAAACAGACACAACACTGACTTCTTAACTTTTCCAGAAACAACAAGGAACAGGCATTATTACACAAGGGCATTAAATAGGGAAACCAAGGCAGATAACAAGGGAAGGTGAGGGAATAAACTGACAGGAAGCTAACAAGGAAACAAGGGGGCGGGTCAGAACACAAGACCAGAGAGCACATGGCAAAATGTAAACAAACAAAGGCCATGTGCTTCCACAGATAACAAAGACCCAGAGCATGAGTTTAGATCCTGATTCAATCCTAGTTGTGGTTCTTCCAGGATCTAAACTTCATGCTCTGACACAAAACAAAGGGAATGACAGGATTCTGGCAAGAGCCTGGCTGACACTGGCTATGGCTGTGGTTATCATTAGATGGCATAAGGGTAAGCATCTTGCTGATCCAGAGCTGGGATGGAGCCAGGTCTGTTGGTCCTTGGATGATGAGACTTGGAGACAAAACAATCTGATATTACTAGAGAGGCCATACAAATATTATGTAAAAATTATATGATTTGAAAAAAAGTTTGGCTCAGCTATAGCTAACTGATGCAGCATAAACATGTTTAGGCAGTTAATTAGCTAAATGCCTGACTAAGGATTCATTCATAAGGTACATTTCCATGACACCCTCCTGACAATTTTTTCCCTACCGTGTTCTGGTATGACCACGTTCTGTCTGCTGTGTGTGGGTCCCATTGACCCACCAGATTCCCATTAACTGGTTATCTCTCTCCAGTCCAATTACCTGCATTCTGAAGAGTTTCCTGTGGGGGTATTGAGGACTTGTGGTGTCAAAATAAGTGGCTTAACACTGTAGAGAACAGGTATTCTCCTCAATTCTGTCACAGACTGCCCAGCGTGGTCTCATCATCAGTTTCGGCTCAGAGTTCCCTGATTTTGAGACAAGAGGTTCACACCGATCATTACCACCTAATGATTAGAGCAGCGCACATTTTTTAAAAACAAGTGCACATTGCCTGAAGAACAGAGTGGACATGATCTTGAGGGACAGAATTTCTCACAAGGAATGTAGGCTCAATCCTAATTTGGTGCATCTGATCTGGGACACGATCAAGAGGGCAGAAGTGGATATTTTTGTCATGAGTAAAAACACCCACTGCTAACCAGGTAAAGCAACAGGGAATAAACATTCTGAAATGTACGCTGAAGAGGCATCTTCAAAGAGACATTGCAAAGAGTCACTGGAGCATTGGCGTTTAAATAGTCCCGCTAACAAGGTCCATGTGACAAACAGGAAGTAGTACGTGGGTCCATTGGAAATGTAGTTCGGGAGGTTCTCAATATTTAGGCGAGGGCTCCCTCTGGCGCCACGAAGGAAGCGGCGCAGGAGCCTCCTCTGTAACAGAGCCCTGCCCCGCGAGCGGCTCCTGATGTGAGGAGGCACACGACGACGTGGTCTACCTTTTGGTCTACCTCTTGATCTAGGGGCCGGCCTCTCAGGATGTGCTCTATGTAATTCCTCAGTGAGAGTAGGATCTAGGATATCCCCAGCATTTACCCATGAGCGCTCCTCTGGGCTGTACCCCTCCCAGTCAACAAGATACTGGGTTCTCCCTCCCCGGCATCTGGAATCGGGGATGTGGTTCACCTGATAGGCCTCCTCACCATTCATCAAGATAGGAGGGGCCTGTTCCCAGAGGCCGCCCTCCGGACCTACAACTGGGGTGCCAGCGGGCTTCAGCAGTGATATATGGAAAGTAGGAGAGACACGGAAGTAATTAGGGGGGTCTAAACAAGCTGAAACTGGGGTAATCATTCTTATAATTTGAAAAGGACCCACGTACCTTGGACTGAGCATTCCGCATGGGAGAAGGCGAAGATCTCTAGTCGAGAGCCAGACCCATTGTCTGGTGGCGAAATTGTGTCCCGGTCGTCGATAGCGGTTGGCCTGTTCCATTTGATGGCGTACAGCATGCAGAAGGTGAGTATGAGCTATTTCACAGACCTTCTCGCTGCATCGTAGCCAGTCTGTTACAGCAGGGAGGGTGGTAGGTTCCCCTGACCATGGAAATAGTGGTGGTTGGAACCCCAGCACATACTTGAAGGGGTTTACTCCGGTGGATGGCTTGACTAGGGAGTTCTGGGCGTATTTTGCCCACATCAGAAACTTGCTCCAGTCAGTTTGTCTTTGATTGCAGTAGGACCGAAGGAACCTAATAATCTCCTGATTTAGACGTTCGGTTTGGTTGTTAGATTGGGGATGATACCCCGATGTGAGGCTGACATTCACCCCCAGGCTGTTGAAGAAGGACGACCACACCTGGGAGGTGAATTGAGGACAGTTCTGAATGTACTTAATGGTATCTCCAGATATTGTAGGCCACCAATAACAAGCATCGAACATCTTTAGTAGATGAAGTGTAGCAGTAATCCCAGGGTGACCAGAGCTGGGATCTTCATGCACTTGAGTGAGTACTCGCTTTCTGAGCACTTCGGGTACAAACATGAGGTTCTCGGGTCATTCGGCTGGGTGAGGCAGAGACTCGTTTGCATGTTGGATCTCCGTGTGGAGGTCCCACTGGACTGGGGCTAACAAAATTGTTTCAGGAATAATTGATTCGGGGGATTCTAGCTTGGGTGCGGGTTCTGATTGTCTGGACAGGGTGTCAGCCTTGACGTTCTTAGAGCCAGGGTGGTAGTTAACTGAAAAGTCAAAGCGAGTAAAAAACAGAGACCAACGGGCCTGACGAGGGTTAAGACATTTAGCCGGTCAAATATATTCTAAATTCTTGTGGTCGATGATGACCGTGAATGTGTGTGCAGCTGGCTGGAAGTGGTGGTAGCTGGCTGGCCGGGTGTAGGTGGGGTGGCTGCCATAGTATGCGGAGGGAAAACACAAGCTCCCTGTATTGCTCGTACGAGCTCCTCTGTTAGTGTCATCAAACGAGTGACTGCAGTGTTACCCTCAGATCAAAATCAGGTGTGTGCCTAAGTTGCAGTCAACACTGTTTACAGAACATGTCATTACTCTGCTGCTGTACTCACTGTTTCTCTGAACTAACATTTCTTAACGTCTTTGCTGCTTTACTGCCCTGTTCTTAGTGCAGCAATTCAGTGTACTCAGTTTCTCATGACGGGGTATGTAAATTTTATCCATCTGTGGGTAGCTTTAGATGTAGCTTTTAACTCCTTTACTCCCACGAGTTGGGAGATTTTTTTAGTGACCTCTCGTGCCGTTTCCTGAAAGATGGAAACAAGATAATGTGTAAGACCCCATGTTCTCTGCTCAGATCAACTATCTTATGTGTTCAGTAATAAGATTCTCAGGCAATGTTGTCATGTAGCACATTATATACTGGTCAGGGACCCTGTCAGTTTATTTGGCAAGTTCACTGGCATTATTTAATAAGATTTAAGGAATTTTGGAGAAGGGGATCAGCTATTGATGCAATGTTTCATTCTGGTCTCTCAGGGAATCGCGGTTATGAGAGTAACTGGAGACAATTTCCTGCCCCAAAAGCAGAAGCATTACATTAGATCACTAATACTAAGCAGTATAATATAATATAGCAGTTTTGCTTTAAAAAAAACTAAACAAAACAGTGGTTCAGTGAGGGATAACTATCATATATACACTACACAATGGATTTTTGGCTTTTTAATACTCCAACATTAATCGCTCGACTTCAGTACCTAAGGTTTGATGATTATCATTCAAACTTCTGTTCGTGCTAACCAAGAAGATACTAACGTGTATAAGACTTTTGCTCATTACTGTGTGTATATATATATATATATATATATATATATTGTCACGGGCGAAGAATCACATAACAAGGCAGGCTGGTGAGAAAAAACCCCGGAGGGTGGATTTAATGCGTGAAAGGGGTGCAGTGCAGGTGTGGAGCAGCCGGACAGGCTGTTGCGGCTGGTGTGGCTCGTGCGCTGCGTCCCGTGTGGCGGTGCGAGTGCGCGATCGTGCGTGCTCCCCAGTGCGGCTTACAGTCACTCGCTGCTCTCTGCAATATAAAGGGAAAAACAACGTTATTATGGCCAACATCACCTCCAGACTTCGCTCCCCTGTGGGCCGGATGCGGCGGCTTTAAAAAGCCGCGGGGTGATGCGGTGCAGCTGTGACCGGTCCGCCGGTGATGAGCTGGGGCAGGTGCGGCGCGTTGGTTACCAGAGCGACGCTGATAGACCTGTGCTGACAGCACACTGTTTTGACAGCTTGCCAGGTGCTCCGGTGTCCGCATCACCCCTCCCTCTTGTTATCATGCCCAGCTGTGTATTGCTGTTATTATCACACTCACCTCATTGATTGTATTCCCTTTATAGTTTTGCCCGCTGTGTGCTGTCTTTGTCAGATCGTCGTGTTTCTAGTCGTTCCCTGACCCATTGTTGTCTGCTGCTATTAGCAAAAGCCCTTAGCTTAGCGTAGCATAGCATAGCTTAGTTTGTGTTGTTTAGTTTCTTAGATCCCTAGCTTCAGTCTAGCTGCACCAGCTCCTCCGTCCATCTGTTCCTGATCCCTGTTTGCTGAGCTGGCGCTCAGTCTAGTTAGTCTGTGTTGTCCTGTCCCATGTTGAAGCTCCAGCTGCCTGTTTGTCTTGTGCTTTGTGTTTCCCCAGCTCACCTGAATTCCCGCCCATTGTCCTCCGTCCCGGAGCCCGTTGCTGCTTGGTCTGCCAGCTCTCCCGTCTCCCTCCGGTTGGTGGTCTCCGCTCCGCTCCGGTCTCCAGCGGTGAGTGTGCTGCGCTGTGTGCTGCGCTCCATTCCCAGCGGCGAGTGTGCTGCGCTCCGGTCTCCAGCGGCAAGTGCCGGCTGTCTGCGTTCTGGCGGGCGAAGTTTCTCCGTGGTTTTCCTTGCATTTAAATTTATTCTCTGTTCAATAAATCACTGACTTTTCTCGCATCTGGATCTTCTGTGGTTTCTGACACTCGACAATATATAAAGAAAATATAAAATCTGTGAAATATAAATAATAAGGGTGATTTTGTAAAGACAAATTTTAAAAATCAAAATGCACTTGGGGTGCAAACTGAAACTCTGGAAGAATTGTAAGGAGGTTTGGCAAAAATTATGCACAATTGGCTTGGATGGTTTATCCCCAAGAGTCATCTGAAACCTGATTTGTGAAATAAAGGCTCGTTATGTAGCTTCCATGTGTCTAGCTTCTATTTTGATAGTAACTTGTTGTAACGGAATAGTGTGTATGCGGAGACGAAGGGAAACAGAGTGAGTGAGGAATATAGAAAAGAAAGGTATTTAATCACACAAACATACATAGAAACACTAATCGTTAATTCAAAGCTAAGGCGTAGAAACATTAAACGTACAGAAGCATTAGTCATCCATAACCATTCACAATAAACCATGACAACTCACAATAACCGACCACCATGGCAGGAATGAGAATTTAAATAAGAGTACAAATGTGTGTGAAACAGGTGATTGTAATTAACTAACAAAACAGGAAGTAAACCAAATAAGGAAAATCCGGAACAAAACAGGAAACTACAAAATAAGAGTCCGGGAACTGTTACACTTGTAGTGTGGAAAAGTAGTAAATTAAGTTTAGCTTGTTAAACTACCGTTTCAGTACAGTAGCTGCTATAACACTATAAGCATAGATTAATTTGATATTTAGGTATGTTAAACCCTAACCTTAACTAAGTTTTTATCAAAATTCAATAACTTGCTCTGCCTCTGAAACGACTTTTCTTTTTGCATATATATATTTTCCTTGTATTATTCACAAACACATCAGACTGCAGAAGTAACTAAAAACATAGAAATCTATTAACGTACTTTCAAAAAAGCAAAATGTTTGATCATTTGAGTTGATTTGTGCTCTTGATACATTACAATTTTTTTTTACAATTAGTATTAATTACCAATAGGTCTGCTCCATTCAATAATACAGCACAATCCAAAAAATAAACAAATAAAATAAATAAATAAACAATTAACAATAAAAAAACCTAAGAGGAAAAAATCACATAGACAAATATCAATACACCAGAGCCCTGAGAAACGAAGAGAAAGTTATCCTGTGATATTCCAGCCTTTAAGCTCAGCAACTTCAAAAGTAAAAATGGAATGCCATAAGACTTAGAAAGATGTATCCTTAGTATTTGGCATTACCGTACTCAATGCTTAGTACAGAATTCAACAACAGATTAATCAAGCTGTGGGTAAATCTTTTGCCTGAAAATGGTAAAACTACAAAACTGCAGTCAATCTTGCTTTCCTAAGAATACCTGGGTAAGAGGAAGCTGACAGATTCTCAATAAGATTTAGGTATTAAAAATTTTGTTTTCCATGTAGGATTCTTGTCAATGAAATATAATGGATAAATTGAACTCATTTAGGGGATATCTAAATGATTTGTACTGGAATTGTTTTATGATTGATTTTTGGAAAATACTGGGATAATTGTATTGTTGGTTAGATCGTACTAGTGGTGTTCGCCTAGGGAAAGTGATTTGAACAAACTCATTCAAAGAAAACCTATGTAATTATTCAGTATTTAATATAAATAAATAATTTTATTTTAAGGATATTTACATTTTTTATTTTTCTATAAACCTCACAAAAAAACAATGGGCTGAGGACATTAATTTAACTTAATTAATTTCTGATCTTCCATGATCAATCTATGTAGGCATGTCTCATGAGTCAATACAGACGTCTTATTTAAAAGAAACTTCAAACGGCCAATCAATGCAGTTTAATTGAAAATCATGTGCTTTTACATTGGTCAGCTACAAATTTCCATTTAAGAAAAAGTGTTTCAAGGATTCAAGGTGCTAAATATACACCAGAATGAAACTGTTAGGGATAGCTTATGGAAGCATTAAATGAGCTTTCCAAAAACAATGTTAGAGCTGATTTAAGGACGGAGAGTTTAGTAAAAGTGCTGATTTAGTGACCCTGAGAATGTGTTGATCTAACTTAGCTAAGCTGGTGCTAAGATTTCATGTCTGTGTTCACTTTCAGTCAGTCACGTTCAACGTAACGTCAACGGACTGATGTATGGGGTCTTGCTTGAGAGCCCTATCACCTTTGAGTAGAAAAAAAACACACCAATGAGCATCCGCCCAAAAGGAAAGAGCCAATGAGCATTGGGCAATGAGAGTTGTGCGCCGGGTCACGCCTACCCAAAAGCGGGTATATAAAGCCGGTCGCCGCTCGCTTTCATTCAGATATTTGCTTCGGAGCCGAGTGTGTGCAATCGCATACGCTCCACATCTTCGTTGGGTTTCACCAGCCCTCGTTGCGAGAGCATGCCCATCTCAACGGTGCGGTCACGACTCTCTCTTGTTTTGGGAGGTTGAGCCCCCTCTGTTGCTCCCCAGTCTGCTGCCTCGCCTAAACGGCCTAAGGCGGCAGAACTGGTTAGCACTCTGGGAGACCTGAGAGTGACGTGAAGACCTATATCGGGCCAGTCCTCCAGGTCCTCGACAGTGTCGAGGTCTGAGCGGCCAGGTGGTAGTGCGGCTCCCCCCGTGAGGGCCCGTTATCACTTTTGGCGCTCCGGATGAGGACAGGATGTCACTCGCTGCATCAGAGAGTCCCTGGACGCTGGACTCCCCCCTTCGGGATGGGCTGGTCCAGCTGACTCCGACTCGGAGCTGACAGTTGTGCTTGCCCGGGCAGTTGCGGCCATTGGACTGGAGTGGAATGGATGATTGGTTCCTGGGAGCCACTCGGGAAGCTCATTCCTGTCCCAGCTGTCCCAGTTTCCCAGCAGGTGAACCCTACGTTGTGATTCCTCCAGAACCTGCCAGCGGGCAGGCTCAGCGGAGGAGCCTTACCCCAGGCCCAGCACTCATGTGTGTATGCCTCAGTCAGCCCTTGTGCTGGGCTAGGTGCCCCATGTGTAGTGATTCCCCCTCGGTGATCCCACATGTGTATTCTCCACATGTTTATGGTTTATCGGTGAACCTGTGTCTTTCCCTTGGTGCTGTACGGCTGCCAGTCTCTGTGGGCAGTGAGCCGTCCCAGTAGGTAGGACCTGCACAGAGACTTTTTCATAGGTAGTACTGCCGGGTAAGTCTATACCTTATCTCCACACATTACCTCCTTTAGCAGGGTGTGGTCTCCGCAACGGCTTTCCTCTGGAACGGACGTTTTTTCCCAGTGTTTTTCGTGGTATACCGCGAGAGGAAGGAGACCTGTGCACCGAGGTGCCTTCTCCTGGGGGGATAGGAATGATCGGCACGACCCCTCTGTGTTTGGGCTCCGCACCCGACTGGGTTGCGACATGCTGCCTGTGCGGAGCGCTGGGAAGGTTACAGAGACAGAGGAAGTGTTTTACAGAGGCACGCTTTCGCCTGCCCGTACTGACATTCCTAGCCCGTAACGTGGGTTGGCTTGGCGTTTTCCATAGGGACCTCATACGTCAGTCTGTTGACGTAACGTTGAACGTGACTGACTGAAAGGGAACATCCTGGTTACATATGTAACCCCCCGTTCCCTGAAGGGGGAAACGGAGATGTTACGTCCCCTTGCCGCAGGCCTGATTCACCTCTGATTGGCCGGGACACATTCCGGCTCCTCATCAAGAACCTTTATAGCGGCTTTATATACCCGCTTCCGGGTAGGCGTGACCTGGCGCACAGCTCTTTTGCCCAATGCTCATTGGCTCTTTCATTTCGGGCCGATGCTCATTGGCGCGTTTTTTTCTACTCGTAGGTGATTGGGCTCTCAAGCAAGACCCCATATGTCAGTCCATCGACTTCAGTTACTTTCCTATAATAAGTTTTGTAACAGTCAGAAAATATAATAACATATAATATAAAAATGATATAGATTTATATATAATCGTAACTCAATAATTACATATATGCTTATATATATATAAGCATAGTAAATTAATAATTCTCCTCCTGGTAATAAAAATGTCTGTAGCATAGAGCTTTTTCTGAGCATTCCCAAAACCACTAATGCAGTGTGTATTGCAATGATTTATGCTCAGCAAGCCATTTGTAATTATAATAAACATTATTATCACAGTGTGCACATTTATTTGCATAATCCATCTTTCTATCTATGATAGATAGTCAGTAACTGTAAAAGTCAGCCTGTAAAATTCCTTTAGAAGTTGCATGAATTTTATAAGATGTTTAACATGAGAGGGTCTTTTTAAATTGGAGCCATAAATCACATTTAAGTCTGTATCAGTGTGTTTGTACAGCAGCTGTTGTTTATGTCTCATTTTAGAGTGGTCTCCATGTGATCTGCTTGTATCGCATCAGAAAAAGAAAATCATCTTGGAAGCATTTTTAATTGTATCAATCAGCATTATTTAATTAAATTTTTATTAAGTTGTTTGTAAAATGAAGCAAATTCTTTGTGTACAGATCAAGATTAAGCAATCAGAAGGGGGGTAAAGAGTTTTACAGTTACACAGATATGATGATGTAGATCCAAACATCTCTTTGTCAACATACTCGAACACTGTCACAGAAATAGGTCATCAGTCTTAATTTCACAGAAACAGGAGATTTACACCAGAGAATAACTGTCTACTAACTAACTACACTATTTGTGTAACAATTTTTTTTATGAAGGTGCCATTTTCTTGTTACATTCACAATCTAATAATGCCATCAGCTAACAGAGTTAGATTGTCAGTTTGGAAGACTTGCCCACTCCTGTTATCAGATACCATAAATGTTTCAGTCTCATACTTTTAACACTTTTTCAATATACCATTTATTCCTATTGATTCAATTATTCAGTTCCATTTTGTAGTTGCTTTAAAAGTCCCATAATAAGCCAAGTTTACACAGTATAAGATGTAAACATGGTTTTCTTTAAAAATTAAGGAGCAATAAAGAAATATGGCAAGTTTGTGTAAGACTTTGACAATTGCTGTTTGAAGTTTCTGCCCCTAGGCATCCCAGTCTCTCAGCTCAGTACCTGCACTGAGCAGACATCAGACATTATGTGCTTAATTCATTAGAGACAGAATACAAGCAATGCTATAACATATGGGTTAGTAAAGCAGTCAGTCTTACATAGGGGAGACGCTAAGCCTCCAGACAGATGGGAGCTGATCTCCTCACCTGCATCTCTTAATAAAGAGCTTACACACAGGTTCAAGAACAGATGTTGCAGAATTCCTTGTGCAAGCTGTTGTGTGTGGGTGCCTTGCTTTTGAATCACAGCAACCTTTGGAATGCCAATTAATCTTCAGCCATTTGTAAAAAAGAGACCTCTGGTCCCATAAAGCATTTCAAAGCACTCACATATGCACAAGTGTGGGGAGAAGAGAGGAGACAATGGCAATACGATTTTTATGGCTACACAGACCTAACAATAACATAATTAGTTTAAGACAAGCAGTTTGAGAGGTGAACGCATGAGGATTCACCAACTATCAATCAAATGAAGAAAACAGTGTAGTACAATTCCAGCCAGTATTCCATCACATTAAATGCTCCTCATTTATCTCTTTCTCTCTCTCTCTTTCTCTCACTCTCTCTCTCTTTCTCTCTATCTAGATCTATTTATCTGTCACACTTTGTCATATGGCCTAAGTTTTGCCATGGCAAGCACCACTCACATTTTCTTCAGCTGTCTTAGATGTTCAAATGTATATCTAGTTGCAAAGTGTTAACCAAAATTGAGAGAAGTTGCCGTAAGAAGATAATAGCTCATGAAAAACATTGCTTGTTCTGCTCATGTAAACTGTTGTATGTAATATGTACATTGAATTACATTATTGATTACAGACATTGGTATCTTGGAAAATCTAAGAACAGTCTGAGACATTGTTGAGAAGCATCCAAGAAACATGGTCCTAAACAAAAGTCTTGATTTGCTCTTTTAATCTCACTGCTGCCAACGCAAGAAATAATTGAGAGATCTCCTTTGCACCTTTTCTATCCTAAAATCATCATCTTAATATAAAAAATCTCAAAATTATTCCCACAAAGCATCAATTAAATGTTCTAGAATAATTTCTTATATTATAATATTTGATGACAATGTAATAAAGCCCAAAGATGTCAAAGAAGTTTGGTCGATGTGTCAAACTCGTGTTTTAATGGAGAATTTATGTGCACATTGTCTACATTATTTATATCTGAAGTATTCAGCTACAGTCTGATACACAAACATCTTTTTCAGTTTCCTCTGAACTTATCGAGATAAATGTAGAAGCATTTGCTTTTCTTAGGAGAAACTCAGCGCACATACACCTGTCTGTGTGCATTTGCTTGCTTTCTGTAATGTGAAAGCATCTCTATATTTTATGTGAACAAACTTCAGATTCTAGTTAACTTATGAATTAATAACGTTTGCTATAGGGGAAAAATCTTGCAATTTTATGGAAATTGCTCTGATAATATTAACCAAAGGATCTCATATCTCCCCTGTCATGTCCTCAAAGCTGGGTGAAATATTATGTGACTATGAATCAGGCATAAATTAGTTCTATTATATATATATATAAAAATATTAAAAATATATATTTGTTCTATTCTTCGTGTGACGGACAGAGTTTTGATGTAAATTCGGTGGAGCCTTTAGGCACTGTATGACAGCACATGCAAATGAGATGGACTCATTGTGACAGTTTATCTCACATTTATCACTTAAGCAGCCAATGAGTGTACAGTGTGTAATAGGAACTCAGAATTCGATTTATAGCTAATTTAAATAACAAAAAGGAAATTCAATATTAATTGCATTCAAAATCTGACACCACAGCACACCTGTAATGGCTCCATAATAAAAACGTCTGATAGTTAAAAATACCCCAAAGAGATCTTTTTGACTCTTGCTAAAGCTAAATGACACCTACAGCAGCCCCACATCTGTAATTGTATCAGATGCAACATATCAAATCAGCACAAGCATGTTTTTCAGCAACACATTACAAAAAAAAATTTAAATGTTTAAAATAATGAAACAATAAATATGCTGTATACTTTTAGTATCAGGTAACTTTCCGATTGTCAAAAATTAGTGGAACGTCTCCATAAGCTGAATCAGTGTTTTTACTCTGCTAGAAAACCAACATCAGACATTCATAAATTCACATAAAGCATTTTGACACAAGTTGAAGTATTTTAGCTATGTAGATATACTGTATTTATCAGACTATGTATCTAGAAAGCTTGGTTGTACAGCAAATCTCTATAATATGAAACATACAGGACTTCAGTACAACTCTGAAGACATTAGATTTATTTACATACCAAACCAGTAAATGAATAGATATGAAGTATTTGTTACAGAGGAGGCTTCACTTCAGAGTATTAACTTCATTCGGACTACATTTCCCATGGGCCCCGTACCTGAAGCTGATCACTTCCTGTTTGTCGCACCTGATTCCAATCAGCCCAGCTATTTAAAACCCAGACTCTAAGAGACTCATTGCGATGTCTTGTTTTGCTTTTCTGGTCAGTCTGTGACTCACTTTTCTGGTGAAGTTAAACGGTAATCCCTCCTGGTGCAAGGTTTTTTTTTTGCAATGCTCTCTTTTCATTAATCAACAGCCTGCTCTCTACCCTACAGAGAGCAGTCAGATTGCTTTTGTTTGTTCCCTGCTCACAGACAAGGCCCTGGATTGGGCCACAGCGGTATGGAAGGTGCATGGCACTGTGTTTCCGACCTTTGACTCATTCCTGCAACAGTTTAGGCACGTATTTGAACACCCGTCTCAGGGGACAAGTCCAGGTGAACAGCTGCTGACACTAACCGCAGCAGAATATGCCTTTTCATTTCGCACGTTCGCAGCGCAAACCGAATGGGTTGAGGATACATTAAAGCTGCTATTTCATCAAGGACTCAACCCAGAACTACAATCAGAGTTAGCATGTCGGGACAAGGGGAGAACCCTAAGTAAGTACATAGAGCTTTCAATCCAAGTTGACAGTTTAATTCGTAGTCTAGTCCCAACAACACAGCCCCTTCAGAGCCTATGCAGGTCAATTTCATGCGTCTCTCAACTGCAGAACGTGAGCATCGCTTCCGAGCCCATCTGTGTCTATACTGTGGACAATCAGGACATCTGAGGTCCAACTGCCCCATTCGACCTACCTCAGGTAGCTCTCTGGTGAGTGTAGCCTCAATTCAAAATAATAACAGTAATTACATAACAGTTATTGGAATTCCTGTGTCATTGATTCTAACGACTGTACCATAACCACATCTGCTCTTATAGATTCGGGAGCAGCAGCCAATTTCATTTCTATAGAATTTTGCAGTGGAGGCATTAGATGGTCGTCCCCTGGGGTTAGGAAAAATTGAGTATCGAGCTGAGAACCTGCAATTTTATGTAGGCGTGCTCCACTCAGAAAAGAATCATCTTTACGCCATCTCGTCTCCAAATCACACAATTGTTTTGGGTCTGCCTTGGCTGCACTCGCACAAACCATTTATCTCATTGGGAGAGGGTCAAATAATTCAGTGGGGAAAGAATTGCCATGAGTGTTGTTTGCTAAAGTAACAAGTATTATTAATACCCCTGATGTTGCTGAAGCCCCGGTAGAGACTAAATTTGCCGTCCCGTCCGAGTATTCTGATCTAGCATAGGCATTCAGTAAACAGAAAGGCTCTCGATTACCGCCTTACCGTTCAATAGACTGTGCCATCGATTTACTCCCTGGCGCCACCCCTCCTTGAGGTCGTATTTTTCCCCCTTTCACAACCTAAATCTGAAGCCATGAAAGGCAACCATTACTTCAATCAAGACAAAAGCCAGGTCAAAAGCCTTGGAGTAATGATTGACGATCAACTGAGCTTCTCTGACCACATCTCTAGAACTGCTTGTTCCTGCAGATTTGCTTTCTACAACATCAGGAAGGTCAGACCCTTCCTTTCGGAACATGCAGCACAACTCCTCGTTCAAGCTCTAGTTCTCTCCAGACTGGACTACTGCAATGCTCTCCTCGCAAGGCTTAAATTAAAAAAAAAAATTCCAGTAGAGACTAAATTCGCCGTCCCGTCCGAGTATTCTGATCTAGCATAGGCATTCAGTAAACAGAAAGCCTCTCGATTACCACCTCACCGTTCAATAGACTGTGCCATCGATTTAATCCCTGGCACCACCCCTCCTAGAGGTCGTATTTTTCCCCCTTTCACAACCTGAATCCGAAGCCATGAAACAATACATTTCAGAAGAATTAGCCAAGGGTTTCATCCGCCTGACTAATTCACTAGCGTCCCGCTCAAATCACTCGGCGCCACAGGTACTGCACTCCAGTGGTTCAGATCTTTCCTCTCTGTCAGGTCGTTCAGGGTGTCGTGAAGGGGAGAGGTGTCCAACCTGCAACACCTAAACACTGGGGTGCCCCAGGGCTCAGTTCTTTGACCACTTCTCTTCTCCATCTACATGGCGTCTCTAGGATCTGTCATTCAGAAACATGGCTTTTCCTATCATTGCTATGCTGATGACACCCAGCTCTACCTCTCTTTCCACCCTGATGATCCCATGGTACCGACTAACATCTCAGCCTGCTTGATGGACATATTGTGTTGGATGAAGGACCATCACCTTCAACTCAACCTTGCTAAAACAGAAATGCTTGTGGTTTCAGCCAACCCATCTCTTCATCATAACTTCTCAGTCCAGATTAATAAGGCAACCATTACTCCAATCAAGACAAAAGCCAGGTCAAAAGCCTTGGAATAATGATTGATGATCAACTGAGCTTCTCTGACCACATCTCTAGAACTGTTTGTTCCTGCAGATTTGCTTTCTACAACATCAGGAAGGTCAGACCCTTCCTTTCGGAACATGCAGCACAACTCCTCGTTCAAGCTCTAGTTCTCTCCAGACTGGACTACTGCAATGCTCTCCTCGCAAGGCTTAAATTATTATTTTTTTTTAATTAATGCAAAGTAAAATTTGCATTTATTCTAATACCTTTACAAAGACAAATATTTTTCTGTGGTGCACGGGGCATGTTTCAGCTAAAAGTCATTTTCAGAAAGCTCTGACAACAGCTCTCTGCTAAAACATTAAGGAGCTCTCCTGGCCTGGTTTGCTGTTCAGGTTCTTTGGGATCTCCTGTCTAGCTGCTGTTCTAGCATGGAAGACCCATATTTTTTCAAGCTCAGGGATGTTATTCTATCAGTCTTTTACTATATAAAATAATAATAGTGCATGTACAATAATAATGATTAAATTACTGGAGGTCACCTTAAAGTGGGTGTAGTATTGGTTGTTAGGTGTTGCTATAGTAACAGTTGAAGTTCACAGTGTACACTTTATTGGTAGTTGCTGCATTGCATTTTTAATGCATTTGCAGATTAAACTCAGTGACTTTATTTTATTATTGAATAAGTAATTCATGGCTTTTAGTTGCTTTGTCACTACAGGTAGCAATGTTAAAGTCAGCATCTTCACCAATTAGTTAATTCTTGTGACATCACACAATTTAGAATAAATCTGTTTTGACACCATATTTCAAGGAAATACAACAAAGGCCTAAGTTGTCACACATTATGTCAATTAATTTCCAACAGCTTAAGGAAAATGTGTTTACGGTATTTTGCATCAAGGAAAGCTTATGAGTAGACTGTCACACTGTTTTGAAAGTATACCACCACAACATTTATACATGTTGTATTTAAGCTCAAATATTTCTTAATAGAATAGTGTCACTTTATGCACAATGTGTCGTTAGTGAAACAACGTGGTGAGGCTGGCGAGGACGGTGCGTGGCAGCCGGTGTGGCTGGTGCGGCCGGTGCGGCCGGTGAGGCTGGTGTGGCTTTGTGTCCCTTGCGACCCGGTGTCGTGAGAGCGGGTGTCCGTTGCGCTCGTCTGGATGAGGTTCGGTCACTCGCTGCTCTCTGCTTGACAGGGAAAGAGAAACACACGTTATTCGTTGCGCTATAGTTTCCAGCATCACTTCTCGCGAGGGCGAGAGCTGGCCGGCGTTATACGGCCGCGGGGTGATGCGGTCCAGCTGTGCCCGAGGCGGCGATAATGAGCTGGTGCAGGTTCGGCGCCTCGGTTGCCAGGGCGACGCTGATCAGCCCGGAGAGACTCGTCACAATATATATATATATATATTTGTCAAAACCGTATATTTATACTAAAGGATGACTGGAAAACATACTAGTATAGTCATACATATATTATTTACCCATGAGATAATAAAACTGTTTGGCTTATATTACCAATTATAATCTCATTTAATTCATTAATGCTCATGGGCAAAAAACATATAAAGCCCCAGTCACATAACTACCAAGTCTCTGGTGGGCTGTGCAACATCAGGAATAGACATCCATTTGCATTCACTTCTTTAAAAACTCCCATCTTCCCGCTGGCTGTTCATGGCACACAAACATACACTGAGCGGTAATCATAGTTCTCCACAGAGAGTATGACTGTGGCTGCCTCCATCTTCACTGAGCACCAGGGGAAACTAAAGCTCACGCTGGCATAGAGCCGCTTTCAGAGTGGATTGAGTTTTCCCAGCATTCACCACTGTTTGCCTTTACTCTAGATGTCCCGCTGTGCGAGCAGACCTGGCATGACTCTGAAGACCTGACATTTCTCTGTGGAGAGGAGAAAACAGATAAGAAAAATAATACATTTAGCTATTCTTCTCTGCATTTGCATAGTCAACATGAAAACAAAAGAGTCTATTTACTGTATTAATTCAAATTCATGGTCTGAGTGAGAATTGTTTTCCAAAATCTCACACAACACTACTTTTCAGAAGCCCCTTGTCATATAGAGACCATATTTTACCATCCAATTAAGTCTTGATGGAAAATGTCAAATCCTGCCTTTTCTTAAAACCTGCCCATCTTATTGTAAATACCATGTTTCAACTGGAAAAATGTGTCACATTACAGAAGTAAAAGGTTTTGCAAATGCCATTTCATGTTGATTTTAATATGGCTGAATCAACCTGTCCACAAAAGGTCACCTGTCATATGTCTCAAAATGAAAAAAAAAACCAGATGTGTATTTGGTTCCTGCACACATCTTGTTATTGTTTAATGAAGCAGGGCTCTATTTCAGAATGAAGAATTGCTAGTGTTATCTTTATGACACTATAAAGCTGGTAGTAAATAATTACAAAATTGTTGGGTGAACTGTCCCTTTACCCAGTTCTTCTCCCATCTGTGTGTGGCTTGTGATCTCATATTTTTATATTTTAGAAATATTAATTTCTAGCAATAAACTAGAGCCGCCTATAAGCCACCTATACTGTCATATGAGTGAGTGATTTTGATGCATTTAATGATGTAACAGTTGCGTGTCTGCCTACAATGATTTTACAAAGGAACACAACTAAATTGAAGTGGTTATAGTATTGATGTCTCCCAATAAAATCTTGTATGATATTTGCAAGGAGTTAAATTGCATAAAACCAGAAAATCAACTTAACACTGCAATGAAATTGCATTCAAATATTGTTTTTTGCCTGTATTGTCACTACATACAAAAGCATAAGGGACATTTGAAATCTAGTGCACAGGATTTATAGTGATGATCTATAATACACGAGTCATATGAACTACTTGTATTGTACTTTCTTGTCGTTTGTGAATCTTTACAGCACCACTGTATGTTCACTTATCAAACATCTAGAATAAGAAAATTGTTGACACAATTTTCATTTCACTGTTTATCAAATGTCAAATGAAAGATTCAAACAAATAATCTGCTATTTATTAAGAAAGGCATGACATAGTATATATTTAAAGTATGTTAAGGTAAAGTAATGGAGCATCATACATTAAAATTCATTTTAGATGCCAAGTTCTTTGTATAATAATGCATTTGGTTTTTAATCAATCTTCATTACTTTAGAATCGACAAAAATAGATAAGACAGAACTTCACAGACTTGCAGAGTGGAATTAGATCACAGAAAACATGCACAATTTATAAAAATTATAGATTTCATTTACAACATTAATGGATTGGATGGGGAAGCTGACCGCCTGCACTCAAACCTTTAAATTGCTCCTGATGTCTGACAATAGAAAGTCATTTGAAATGCATAGAAATATGCACTGTGGTGAAGGGTGTCTGCTGTAGTTGATATCATTTTAGATTAGTACACTGTCAGGGTGAAATTCACATGTCGTGGAACTCCCCAGCTTTTTTTCCAAGAAGCCAGATGGATATTGTGATCCCAATTGCTTACCAATATTCAACAGTTAATATTTCATTTCATTCAAACTACGTCACAATCCATTTTTTAAATTTTACTCCATTACTCCAGAATGTGACTCAGAGATGTATATTTCGCTCAAAATCTGCTGTCCCCAGCAGGACGAAACACCTCGGCCTGAGCTTTCCGAGTTTAAAGTTGCATCAGTGTAAATTATATGTCTGTGCTTTAGGAGTGCAAAGAAAATTAACTTTAAATGCCTGAGACCTTGGAACTGTTAAAACAATGATGACTAATGTTTTAGTTCTGAAGAAACCATTTCGTAACACTATATATGCTGTGTGGTTTGGTTTTGAAAACTTTGAAACTTTTTAAATCTTTTAGAATGCAGCTAAATGGACTGCTCCAGAGGTCATAACTACTATTGTGCCTAGTTTATTATTTTTTAAACTAGCTTTTCCTTTTTATAATATAAAAAGACAAGAGCTACTACCCAAAACATTCTAGTTACCACCTAACAGTGCTCCAGCAAACAGAACACCATAGAACACCATATCAACAACCTAACAACCAGCCAGAGCACACCAGCAACTTCAAAAAACTAAACTACTAAACTACTTCAAACTAAACTTCAAAGCTTTCAGGCAAGTCAACATTAAAAATTTGCTTTAACAGAGTTTTTTGTAGTTCAGAAATGAAGGCGTATCCAACTAAGCCATTCTTCTTCATCAGAGGAATTTTGACATCAAGATTACCAAACATTAAACTTTAAAAAGTTCTTTACTTTTTAAAAAACATTAAAAGTTCTACTCTCTTAGTCACAGCTGTCCTAAAATAAGTTAGAGAGTGTTGCATACATCAAGCTGTAAGTGGCACTCAGTAACAGCAGCGCTTAGAAGAAAACTTCCCCTCTCTGTGATGAGGTGGTGCATCTTAGCCCACTTCCATAAATTATTTTTTATAAATAGCTAAGATGTTACGAAAGAGTTTTCCAGAGTAACAACACCAACTGTCATGCCAACATCATTATTTTATCAGACCGCCCTTTGAGATGCTCGTTGTGGTGATATATAATTTATCTAAATATATTATTATAACACACTCTCTCTGTCTCTCTCTCTCTGTCTTTTTCTAAAGAGCTTGTTAAAATATGATGTATATTTTTCTATGATAAAGTACTTTCTCTAAGGCCAGCTGAACTCTCACAGACCCCCCTGTAGCAAAACATATTTCAACCTGTGTGAATATAATACAATTCTTCAGAATGTTGCAGAAATAAAAACATTTTTCTTTTTTGTTATCCCCACAAAAGATCTGTTCAGTCAATGCTCTAATGGACATACTTATAGTTTACTGGTATGACATTTACAGAGGTTAGTGCAGCTGTGATGTAGGCCTCTAAATAAACATTTTCAGGTACTTTCAGGGCTCAGTGACCTGTAGACATATCCCAAGATCAATAAACCTGTCAGAGAGTGTCAGGGTTCTGCTCTGGCAGGACCACCTATCTGTCTAATTCATGGAAAACCAAGTATTCAGAAAACCTGTTTGAAAACAGTAATCATTTTTGTTTTGCCATTTGCAATTTGTTATGCAGATATATTTGGTGAGACTGCAGCTTTAAGTTAGTGCTTTAACACGTGTTTGTGTGGTTAGAAAAAAAAACTACTAAAAGAAGGTGATGGAAAAAAATAAAAAGAGAGCCTTAGAAAGCCTTAGAAACTAATTTCACCTTCTGTCACACTTCTGTTTAATCAAAAAGAGTTTACCGCATTTCATGCATGTCATTTTTTTGATGGAACTTTGACTTCTGTACTTTTAAAAATGCGAGTTAACAAATAATTTTCATGCAGCACTCAGTGAATCAGCATTGGAGTGAATATATCAAGAGGATATGTGGAAAATGACTGGAAAATGACTTTCCCTATATCTCTTCCTAGTCCCTATTCTCTTTCTCTCTTTGTCGGGCTCATGCCTCTCTTATCAAGCCGTTTTAAAGGCTCAGCAGTTTCTGGATGTACTATTGATGAGAAATCATGTCAGGGTGTCATCACTACTGTAACACTGATGGATCACTATGGGAATGTGGGGAGGAGGGGTTAAATTATACAAGCCACGGTGGATGATGGATGACCATGCCCCTCATCATGCTGTTTCTAGCTCTACTGCTAACGCAAAAATGCAAGTTGATGAGTGGAGAAATGAGCAATCTTCTGTTTATGCCACACACAAACTCACACATAAATTAAATATATGGTATGATTATTTCTTCAATTAGGGACACTTTGACAACTTAAATCATGGAACATCATGTTTCTTCAAACTATATTTCAGTGTCCTAAAATAAATATCTAATGTCCCCGATTGATGTGTGTGATAGTAATGATTTTTGCCTTTTTTGCACAAACAAGACAATTATTTTTTTATTTCTGTAAAAAGAAGTTAAATGCTAACTGATTTGTACAGCTAATAAAGCTACTCCCAGGTCATGAAAACCATAATGCTCATTTCAGTTTTGAAGTTTTAACTGTTACTTTGCTGTCCTGGCAGAGATGTTCTTCCCTCTCACTTCTCATCTTCATCATAGACAAACTGTTTTGCAAAATCTCAATTGTTCTCAATTGTGCTTGGAGTGGTGACAATGACACCAATGATGACAGCAATTCTTTGTGGGTGTCTAAATCACATCAACTAAAAACTGGGTTTCCTCAGGGTTCTGTCCTTGACACCTCCTCTTCTCATCTACACAGCATCTCTGGGACATATTAACCAGACACATACATATTTCTAACACTGCTATGCAGATGAAATACAGTTTGAAGTTCTTACTTGAAGCTCCAGTGACAGCTTAATTGGTACCCATCTCTTGATGAACACCCCCTCACCTTACAAAAAGAGATATGCTTTATAGTCGGCCCACAATTTACCACATTACTGTTCAGCACCTTGTTGGAGAATAATTTCATTGATCGCTTCCAAAATAGATAATGTTCAAGTGCTTTGAGGTGGTGTAAAGCCACACCCACACAAACATTGCATTGTGGGAATAAAGCCGCATTCTGATTTCTACTGGCTTTCAACTAAATTCTCATGCTATGTCATTTAATTGTAATGCTTTCATTTTTATGGTGTAAAGGCTTCAAACCCTAAGCTGTGAAACCTCTGCTTTTGCCCACAGCTTGTCTTTTCCTGGCAGAAGTACCATGTGGTGGCTGGCAATTTGTAATGCTGTGAATACTGTACAACACAGGCTATCAGTAATCATCTGAGCACAATTACATCTGAACATTCCCTGTGCTTCATATATCATAGAAAATATTAAAGCATTAAAGCATTCAGTTGCAATACATTTCACTTTGCGCAAAAAATCCAGATTTGTCAGTGTAAAATATGTAAAATTAGTCTGAACAAAAAACTTCCATAAATACTTTCTAAATCCTCATTATATAGCACATTACCCAAAAAGACCATCCAGTCCTCTGCACCAATGTTGCAACTGCAATCAAACGTAGCTTGTTTTGCATAAAGGATTTTAAACTGAAAACAATGCAGGGAAGGTTTGTGTGGGAGAAGGAAGGACCATTTCTAAGATTATCACACAGGTGGGTGGCAAAGACGGTACAAAGACACCAGCCAAGCTTTAGCAGAAGTGCAAGCCCCAATTTTTATCCAGGACACCTGCCAGTACTCCGAGACACTTCTACAGCGCTTGTTTAATTCTGATACTCTTTAACACTGTTGTTCAGAACACTTTCGCATGACTGTACCAAACATTTAAATAAAATTTCACAATAATGAGTATTTTAAAGGTTATTTCTTATCTTAACATAATATCTTTGTTTTAAAACCCTAAAATGCTTCTTATACCTAGACAACATTTTAAGGGTTCACAGGTGTGCAAAAGATATTTTAGAAGCTTTGCAGTAGTATTATTAGTAATATTATCTTTTGTTCAAATTCCAAGAGAGTTGTAACAAAAAGGCTGATGCTTGCAGATCCATTTGCAGTATCTTTTAAACGTGGTCAAAAACAGGCAAAGGTCAAACACCGGCGAACTGAACAATAGGGATAAACTAGGCAAAGATCAGGGCTGGCAGCAAACAATCAGTATCAATATCCAAAACAGTAATCAAGGCAGGCGGCAAACAATCAAACAACAAGAAACAATCCAGGGGTCATACACAGAATAACAAATGCAATGAAAACGCTCAGTAATGTTGCCATGGCAAAACAAGACTTCACAGTGAGTCAAACAGAGAGGTGAGTTTAAATAGACTTGTTAATAAGGTTCAGGTGCACCAAACAGGAAGTTCCTCAGTCCTAGGTATGAGGGCTTGTGGGAAATGAAGTCTGAAATAGAATTAGTACACAGGCGATGGTTCCCTCTGGTGACATGGAGGAGGCGGAATGGACAAGGAGTCCGCAACAGGAGTATTGTAGGTTTAATTTATTTCTCAGTTTATCCCAAATAAATGGTTAAATCTGGTTAACCAACATAATAAAAAAAAAAACATTTTACTACGTTTATGCATATTAGAATATCACATCAATAGCTTAGCAATATGAAAAGCCCATCAAAATCACTTTTATTTGTATAAAATTTGTAAAGCAGAAACAGAACGGTAAGGGACAGTAGTTTTTGCCTTGTGTGGGCCATTTAACTGACTTACTATTTCATGGCCTAAAATTAAAAAAATATGTAAATAGATCTTTTTTTATTAAAATAGATTTTAACTGGTGGGAGAAGTCCTTAACATCCAACACGCAAACCACAATAATGATGACTTAAACACTTGTTTAAGTACAGAGATGCACTCAACACTAACATCACATGACACAACTCCAGAGCAACCCTACCAGTGCAAATAAACAGTAAACAATGATTGGTTTCAGCTAGGTCTATTCACTGATTTCTACCCTCTTCACTGATTTAGAGAATTGAGGTTCCATTTACAGCTGCTTTTATCCCAAATAACTACAACAGCGTATTTAATATGTACATTTTTAACAGTTTGTGTCCTCTCTCTGTATCGAACCCATGACCTTGGCATTCCTTATGACATGCTTCACAGTTCAATAAAGATAAAGTAGGAATTAAGCTCCCTTAGAACAAGGCTGTCTCTGTAAACAGTAGACAATAACACTTTGGTGTGGAGTGGGTCTAAAAACTCATAATGTAGAGATGTTCCCTGAAATTGATTTATAAGCAGTTTATCAACAGCAGGGTCCAATGCCATACAATCCTAATGCATTCTTATGTCTCAACTAGCTGTTTTCTTCACTCACTTCCTGAGCCTTTATTTACCCAAATACATATCTAATGCATGCATGTTTAAAAAAAAGTCTCAGCAATATCAAATTTATTCATGTCCCTAATACTTTCCCCCGGGGCTTGGATTAAAGCTCAATGCATAGTGTGCAAACACCAAAATGAATTGTGATGAGGACACCAAAATTGACAAATGAGGACAAACAAACATGCTTTGTGGTTAGTGTTTGCAAGGCAGACAGTGTACACATAAGGAGTTAAAACTACACAAGGGGGTTCTCTGATATGGTTACAGAAAACGGTACCTTGAAATTTTCCGAAAGTTTCTCCATTAACACAATTCTAATTCGCAGCCCCACATGCAGTAAAAGATACAACTGTGATTATTTATTGAGGTCACAAATCTTACAGGAAAAATGTCTGTGCCTGTGAAAAGTAGAGCCCTCCCACAACAAAACTTTAAAAAAAGAGTCCGTATCGTAACAGGGTTTACGTTTGGGTCAGAAAGCAATCACCCAGCAATCACACACAACACCCTAGCATCATGGGGGAAGGTTTCCAAAGAAAGCACATAACATTTTTTTCTTTTTTAGAAAATGTATCTGTGGGGGAAATCTAATCACATCCCTGTGTCTAAATAATACATTTATATTACTCTTATGCATATGGCAAAAGTACATTCAAGTACAATTTAAGTACTCATACACAGCTATTAGTGCTATCTTTTGGGCAAACCACTATCTTTCTACCATTACACTAAAAATGGTTGGGAACATCTGATGTTAGGATTAACAATAATGCTGTGACAGAATGGTTTTTTTCCAGTTGTTGTAAATTTCAGTACAGTACAAAGAAAAAGTGCCCAGGCTCAATGGAAAGGTTGGAAAGGTCTGAGTCATATAATATGAGTTTCATATACAAAGTGTCTCTCTGGATGTGAGAGTTATTTTCTTCTTCTTATAACAGAGCAGAGGGGAAGGGAGAGAAAATAAGTCTTTACAGTGTCAGAAAAAACACTGTGTGATATTTTTGAAAACGTCAGCTTGTGTGAGGTGAGGAGGAGAGAGACAGGCAGAAATGTTGATGGATTCTCTCTCGTCTTTTTTGGATGCATTTGCATATCTATCTAGCTATCATCATCATCATCTATTTTCATCAATCTGTTTTTGACTTTCTGTGCTAAAACAACACAACACAAGAGTGTAGGTTGAGTATTACACAATTGTAAAGTTCAAATCTGATTGTACTGTACCATGTTTTTGATCTATGATAAAGATCAAACCTGAACAGGTGAAGTGTGTAATTTCTGCACCACTAACATCATCAAACAGAATAATGAATGTTTCAAATCAAGCATCGATTAGCATTTACATTCATCTCAATGGCAGTCGCTCAGCTGGTACATGCTGCCCTGAGTGTATGATTTAAATTCTTTACAGACATTCACAGTACCACACCTTTCACTTGTTACTCTTCTGAACTTTGACAACAAGAGTTAATTTTTTAGGGTAATTATTCATATCAGGGTCAATCTTAATTAGGGTCAAAATGTTTTCTTGACATTTTATCATCCAGTTTCTTAAGCTGTGACCCTGAGATACTTTTTTAAATTAAGTATTGATGAAGTTCTAATCTATTTTAGGATTGGCTGCTTTATATACAGTGTGGATGAAAAGTAACTAGGCATTAAAGATTGCTAATAAAGTCCATATTTCTAATAAAAATTACTTGAAACAAATTGTACATGTACTTTATTTAATAGAAAAATGAAAGCAAATCTTTAAATGCCAATGTTAGCGTCAACCAGTGGCGTCAAACAGTTTCCTCAAATGGCAGGGTTTTCTAAAGAAAGTCATATGCCTGTACTTTCGATGAGGGAAATATAAAAGTCCTATTTAATCGTCTATTTAGACACTGTTTTCATCATGACTCCAGTGATACTACAAATTCTATAGCCAATTTTTAATGCCTTTATATATACCACAAAGCAAAAATAAAAAAAGAAAGCCACACATAAACCTGTGGGCAGCAAAAACCTTGTACTTTTATTTTTTGTTATAAATTGAATAAATTAAATTCATATAGTAAAAAGAATGAAACAAATACAAATAAAAAATTATGTCTTTTGAGATGTCCTTTGAGAAACTTTGATGTGCTCTCCAATCTGGTGCTGTCTGTGATACTGAACATTAACCTGAGAGCTTTTAATCTCAGTGGGATCTCAATTTCTGAGCCTGGGGCCCAAATAATGCTGAGAATCTGACACCTATGTATTTGCACTTGCAAAGCAGTCATCATACATTTTCAAAGCACGGCAGTGTTTAATCTGCCATCCACCCTCCAGAACCAGCTTAGAGGGAATTGCCATTTATTTCGTCATTCCTAGTGAATGCATGACATCCCTAGTGCATGCAAGTTTCCTGATGTATTTCCTGATACAATTTTCCCACAATTTCTTAATGTCGAGCATCTCTCTTCTTGTCAAAAATCTTTGGAACAAGTTTTTGATATGTATCGTACAAATCCTTCATGTATGTATATAAATGAATATGTATGAATGTACATGTATGAATAACAGGTGCATAGCTATGTATATTAATCCATATATTTCCATATATGAATCTGTATGTTCATATGCTTCATTGGTGTTTTAAGTATGAAGTATTAATGTATATAATTAATTGCAATTAAATTAAATTAAATAATTGTTTTTAATCACACATTAAATGTTTAGTCAATTTTCAGCTGTATTTTTTTGTTTTGTCAAATTTTGATATCTGCACATGCCTTGGAAAAGTTAGGATGAGATCACCAAGTTTATATTCACTGTGTAACAGTTGTGCTCTGTAACACTGTTATACTGGCTGGTTAAAATTGAATTTCATGTTAATTTTTGTGAACTCCTGGCAATTTAAATAAAGTCCAGATTCTGCAATTTAAATGTATAATTTGATCTGAATGCAAAATCTTAAATTGTGAATTCCAGTTATTCTATATTTTTCCAACTACATGAACAGAAACATCAGAAATAAGCACAGATTTTATGCAGCACAGTTAAAGCAGAAGAGTATAATTGTGGTGTCTGTTAACCAGCTTGTATCTAGTTCAGTACAGCTAAATAATTGTCACAAAGGTAGAGATGATTTTGTTGCCTGGATACAGTCCCAATAATCAGTGTGAGCAGCGCCAGGCTGGCTTCCCTAAGGAGTGTGCTTCACTAATTGGTCCCACTATATTGAGGCCGGTATTGACGTTTTCTGTCAGAAAGTCGAGTTAATCAGGATCTGATAGAAAGAGGGTGAGAGAGTGGTTTCTATACAGTGGTACTCTTTATGCCTACATAAAGTTTCACCAAGATTGACCCAAAAATACAATTAATTATAAAGCATTTGACTCTATAAGCCTTTGACCTGATTCATCTGTTTAAACAAATCCAGGACTTAAACATGTATCATGCTCACATCATTACCAACATCAAAACATCTCACAAAATCCACTTTCCATCCATGCAGCCCTGGTGCATGTTGGCTCACAGATCAGTAAATCTTTGATGTTAAATTTAAAACCAGGCTCTACCTTGAAGTGTTTGGGGACCGAAATGTATTCAATGCTGTGAGATATATCAGATGCTGCTGGCACATCATGTCAGTTATATTGTGGGAACTTCATCCTAATGAGATCAAAAGGTTGATGGTTGCTTCGGCAATGTGTATTTCCATTAAAGTTCAACAGCAGTTAATTTTGTCAGTTTTTATATTCCTGCTGTTAAATTTTCAAGATCATCTTTAGAGGTATTATTGACCTCAGATACATTGCTATCACAGCAGCAGTTCTAAATTCAGAATAAATACAAAAACTTAGACTTAGGTTAGCACACACTTTTGCATAATATGGGGGATCTCACAGCATGGCAAAAAAAATAAGACATTATAGTTAATTTGTGCATTGTATATTTGTTTAAGTGACAATAATCAACAACATTTTAATCCAAAACTCTTATTGGAATGCAAAATATAATTATTGATTATTTAAATAATAATGTGTTAAGAAAACATGGTAGTTTAGTTGTTCTGTTCTCAATTTTAGCTGATTAAAATGTTTAATAATTGAAATGATTACTAAAAAAACAACTATATTACAGTAATGAGAATTTAATGATAATGACCATTGAGATTCATGGGAATTATCTTTTCATTAAATTCCCACAAAAAATAGTAGTAGTTTTCATACTTTACAGTAGTAGTTGTACATTATTAAAATGAAATGTAATCTATATACTGTGAGTAGTAAATTTGGGGCACTTTATGTCAAATGACCTTGGTTGACCTTGACCTTTTGGGTTGACCTTAACCTTTGACCTATGTGACCTTTGTCCCCTATGTGACTTTTGCCCTAGATTAAACCTTGAAGTGTTTTTTATGGGATAAATATGTTTGATATACAGATAGAGTAGATTAAGTTAGAGTTTGTAACAGTTGTCTCTTTCTTGACGGACAGCGGCATATGGTAAAACTTTAGCATACGCTAAGTGTGGTGTCTAAAGGGTGTTTACACCCTCGTGGAACTAAGCGTGTGAACATGTCTAAAGTGTGTTCACATCCTCGTGGGCCTCTTAACAGTTTTCATAGGGTGAAGCTTTAGCTTCCGCTAAGTGTGGGAGCGTGAATATAAAGGGCAGAGAGCGGAGAATGGTAACTTTGTACGCAGACATGGCCGGTTCAAGCTACTCTCCTAAAACACCACTAAAAGAATGGTCCAAAGAGGAGATGGAACGGTTGGGGATGGCACTGAAAAAAGCGAGTGTGACAAAGTTTCTTCACAAAACCATTGTTAGGGGTGAAATTCAGCTGGGTTGCGACAGAGTAGCAGGATATATATTTAATAAAGATTCCCGCTTCGTGACGTTCTACATTACAGACCATAAAAGATGCGTTTGTACCGGGAGAGGACACCTGCCTGGATTTCGGCAATAAAGACTGGAATTTGTTTTACAGTCACGTCTGGAACGACCTGAAAGAATGTCACAAAGAGCCTCTATACATTGCAGAGTGGGACGCTCTATCGCCGTACGGTCGGTACTGTGTGGTCAGCAACCATTCTAAAAAGAGGCTGGATGACTGCGTTTTCATTTTCTACTGCAAAGACAATAGGTTCCTACACGAACGCTCAGTGATCATCCAGAGTGCCGAACATCACAAGATGTACGAGATGAGTTTTTTGTTCAAGTGGCGTGACGTTTATTTTTTTTCATGTTTTCGGCCATAAACAAAATGTTTATGTGGTGCGATATGCTCGATGGCTACCGCAGAGTTAAAGTGCAGCTGTTTCACCCTGAAAAAAGCGTGTGTGGTGACTTGTGTATCGAGCCGTCTCCGACCATTTACTACAGCCATTAAAAAGAGCCGGCGAGTACCTCCTACAACAATTATGTCTCAAGACCACGAATCGAACAACAACAATGCAGCGTCTTTCTGGCACATCTACACAGACAAACGCAACGCCAGATGGTAGCGAAATGGGGTGTTCCTGCAGTTGTAAAAACCTAATAGACTCCATATTTAAACATCATTATACAGGACAGATGACCGACTGCATGTTTATTTTCGTGATGTGTACCAAATAAAAGTATGAATTGTACTCTTATGGTCGTCATTCTTTTGTAAAGAGTCAAAACGTCATAATGGTCGAGCTCATGAAAAAGATTTATTACACACCTTCCAACCCCGGTTCTTTAGGGGTTAAAAAACGCTTTAAAGACACCGTCCTAAAGGACGGAGGCGTACGGCAAAGTGATCAGCAGGTATCAGAATGGTTGGCCAGTGAGGATGCTTACATTTGGCAAGCGCATTCAGGATTTTACAACGGATGTATGCGGATAACATTGCGTGTTCTTTCTCTATCATTTAGCCGGGGGTCGAAGCTATAACGACGTGATGAAACTGTATAATGATGATTATATTAAAAATTCAATTCAATTCAATTTTATTTATATAGCGCTTTTTACAATGTTACATTGCTTCAAAGCAGCTTTACATAAATAACAAAGAATAATGTATATAATGAATAACAGAACAAATGTTAGACATGTTTATGGTATTATTGCAAATAATGTGTGGGATGTAAAAGACTAATTAGGTATACTAGGCCTATAGTGTTTATGAACAAAGAGCTGACTGAACCGATAAAGCCACAAAATTGTTGAACAAAATATAAGCATTCCAGCTTACATAAGGATGGCATATAATAGACAACATCTTATGGGCTATAAGGGATTTGCAATAGTACCATGAACTACACAACATGCAAAAGCAGCATACATACATAAAATATACACAGTAAAATATTAGACGTTTACAATTTAAAAAAACCTTAGCCAAGTTAGACGTCAGCAGTCTCCCAGCAAGCAAGCCAACAGGGCGACGGTGGCAAGGAACCAAAACTCCAATGATATATAGATGGAGAACTTGGGGGAAACCTTGGGAGAAGCCAGACTCGACCAGGAGGGCCAGTTCTCCTCTGGCACGTTAAAGCTGCAATTTGTTTTAAGCTGCAAAAACTGTTTTAGATATGAACAGAGTTTATTGTGATGATTTATAGTTAATTATTGATGGAAAACTGATAGTTTCAACTATATTTGATAATATGTTGGGCACTAAGATATCGTGCCAACAAAATGCGGTGAGGCATAATGTTACTAATAACGGTAGGTTTACTAAAGAAGTCTATCAAATCCTGATGATCTGTCTCAGGGTCATTTCATCCAGTCCCCCACCGTCTGGTCTCAGAGTTTGGATCAAGCTGACTACAGGACCTTGGGGAATGAAAGACAGACAGATTTAATGTGGAGCCAGTACATCTGTTCTTGTGGGAAATGTTCCCAGTTACGGTTACCTAATTAATGCAGCCTAATAATACCTTAGGGGATTTAAGTAATAAATCCATATGACTATGTTTAGGCAAGATTAAAGAGTTGGGTCTTTAGTCTAAATTTAAAAAGACAGAGTGTATCTGCCTCCCGGACAACACTGGAAAGACTATTCCAAAGTTTGGGTGCCAAATACGAGAAGGATCTACCACCAGCAGTTGTTTATGAAATTCTGGGTACTAACAGTTGGCCAGAACATTCAGATCGCAGTGAACGTGAAGGACTATAATAGGAGAGGAGCTTGCTTAAGTATTGAGGAGCTAAACCATTCAGGGCCTTGTAAGTAATAAGCAAGATTTTAAAATTTATATGGTGCTTGATAGGCAGCCAGTGTAGAGTTGACAAAACTGGGCTTATATGGTCATACTTGTTAGTTCTCGTGAGAACTCTGGCCACTGCATTCTGAACCATCTGGAGTTTTTGGTTTAATCTTGCAGGGCAGCCACCAAGTAGGGCATTGCAATAATCAAGTCCTGATGTCATGAATGCATGAATTAATTTTTCAGTGTCTGGCTTCACGAGAATTTGTCGTATTTTTAATATATTTTAAGCTGAAAAAATGATAAAATATTTTTTACAAATATTGGAAAAATGGCTTTCAAAGGATAAATTGTTACCAAAAATGACACCCAGATTTTTGGCTAATGTAGCAGGCTTTATAGAGCATCCATCCAGAATAAGGCAGTGTTCTATGCTGCTCCGTGTGGAGGGTTTTTGCCCAACAAGTAAAACTTCTGTTACTGTCAGGTTTGTATACGGAAGAACCCAGATGCAGACAGCAGTACAAAAGGAAAACTTTATTAACAATAAGGAAAACAGAACCCTAACAAAACACGCCACCAGGGGCGCCAAGAAACAAATAAAATAAACACAAGGCAAACTAATACAAAAATAGTAATCAAACATAAAACTAAACTGAGATAATTACCAACGGAATAACAAGAATAAACCAGAACTCAGGAAACAGACTGATCTAAATGTAACTAAGACAGGAACATAAAACATATAACACTGACTAAACTAAACACCAACTAAGATAGAAACACTTAACATAAAACACTGACTATTAATCAAACAGAGAGAGCTGGACAGAAAACACTAGACACTGCCGAGGCAAGACTATGACAAGTTCCAAGGCAACATCGATAGATTTGGACACGACAGGCTGTGACAACACTACACGACAAACGACCAATGGGCAGGGTTCTCGTCTGAGTGAGTATACACGTGAAAGTACATGCAACGGATAACAACTTCTAAACGTACAACATCCAGAATGAACAACCAAGTGAAACAACAAATCGGAATTGAGTTCAACAATCGGAATTGAGGGAATTGAGTTCCCAAATCGGAACTCGAACAATACAGAATAAGTTGGAGTCTAAGCCCGCGCCCTGGCACGTAACGAGACAGAGTCTGGATCCTGGCAAAGCGCAATCCCAAACTAGCTAGATGCCAGGATCCTGACAGTTTTATCTGAATTTAATAGTAGAAAGTTGCTAGTCATCCAAGTTTTGATATCGACTATGCATCAACACCAATGATGTATTAATAATACTATGTAGAGGGTCTATAATTTCAGGCAGCATCTCTTTCAGCAACCTGGTAGGTATAGGATCAAGCATACATGTTGTTGAGATCCTATCTGTAGTAGAGAATGACTGGAGTTGCTCCTTGGGCAGGTTATAATGAATCATCTGATTTGTTTGTGTCGAAGACAGTTGCATGTTTATGATTTTGTCTCTTGCAGTGTCTATTTTGTTATTAAAGAAATTCATAAAATCATCGCTATTATGG
>JAZGTJ010001730.1:0-51015 GCA_036877575.1 Botia almorhae | reverse complement strand
GGGTGAACTCGAGCAGAATGCTGCAGCTCTGGTTCTGTTCCTCTGCTGGGTAACGTCAGAACAGTGCAGAAAGCTTGTGACTTGCTGCGGCATATGAAATATTCAATGCTTTAATGTTTCCAAACTTTAAAATGACACGATGAACCACTCCATCTCTCCAAAAACATCTCAAGATGTGACCCGTGCTGGCAAAATGGATCGTAATGTGCACGGGCTAATTACGAACTACAGGGAAAACAAATGAAAGGTTTTCACAAAAACGAGTTCGTTAAGCCCTCATCTAGCGAGCCCAATGCTCCAGACAGCAGTTAAACATCTAAAAGCATCTTTATTTGTATGCTTTTCCTGCCTAAATCTTTCCATAACACTCCATGAAAAAATAATATTTTTCTGCTATTGACGACTGGCGCTTCAGACCAGATTTAAACCAATTTTAAAAGAATGGAAAATGAAGAATGTAAAAATGACAAAGTTTCTCCTTTCTGAAAAAAAAAACGTTTTTTGTGACAATTTGCCAGCACGGGTCACAAATATTGTGTATTGCTCTCGCCCATTCTGAACTCACAGTGTGAGGCTTCACTGCGTTTATAGCATTTGAAGCTCTTGCAAAGACTTGTGGGAAACGGACTTCACAGATTCATGTTTTATGGGAATTTATTGACAGTTATTTTTATCCAATAATTGCCTATCATACATTGAACAGGACAGATGAAGAATACCAAGAACAGGAAGGAAATGATCAAGAATGATTCCAGTACGAGCTCAAGTGCGTTTTTTAATCATCGTTAATCGATTGGAGTAAAAATAATCGCCATACAACAGTGTGCAATGTAACTACAGAAAAAGCTGATAATCCTCATCTATTATGCTAACAAAACGCTCTGCACAGTCCTGCCGAGGTAGATTGGAACAGGGTAATTACCAACATTTAAACTGTGAAAATCTTTAAAGCTATCATCATAATCTTTGTTTATCACGAACAACATTTTACACGCAAAATAATCACCCCAATTCCATTCGCTAATTGGGTCAATACATTGAATCCTTTGGGACAATTCTAATTAGCCAACCTGCAGGATGCTGAAGAAGATTAACAAAGCTAATAGCTGCATTAAATTCAGTGTGTAAATGGTCGAAAACGCAATATAACGCAAAATAAATAAATAATATACTCCGTTACCTCATAAAACAACAGACTGACATTATTATAGTGGAATAAAACCCAGAAATGCTGAGTATGAACAAGTACAGAATAACAAATCTTCGATTCAAAGCTGAAAAACACACAAAAAAACAACATTCTAGCTACTTCCCCGAATGTTCTGGATTCAAAAACACTTCATATGATTTATAGACAGCATCTGTACTGTACCGTTCATTACCACAGATGTTTTTGAATATACTAAAAACCCTTATGAAAATTAACCATGGTTTTCTTATAATCAAAATGTAGTAGCCATGTTTTTTTGTATGTATTGATGAGCCATGTATTGATTGCCATTTCTATAACCACAGTTTTAACACACACTATGGTAATTATGGTTAATCTGTAGCTATCATGGTTTAACTATACTAACCATTTTTTTTGCTTAAGCCATGGTTAATTTCAATAAGAGAAAAATCATGTTTACATTGTCCCTTTGACTGATTGCTAAGACCTCTTAATCTCCAAATACTTTCACGTGACTAACTACAGCCTTTCTTCTTGTCAAAATCAAGCTGTTTTAATGTGAAGTCAAAGGAAAGTCAATTCTGTTCATCTCTGAATCTTTGTTACCTCAGTAGATTTGGCCCGCTGATACAGGATGCCCGTAAAACTGCGAGCACTCTTTCTTTTGGTTTTATCACTCTAACAAGTACACTAGGGCAGAATGGTTGGACCGACTGCCTCCTTCATTCAGGGAAATAAAAGACTCCATCACACTGGTGTAATACATACACCCTTTTTCTAAGACCCCCTATACTTGGGCTTTTCTTGCTTAGGATCCCCCATGGAGCAGCACCCTCATGGAACAACCACTCAGAGAGAAAGAAGCCATGATCAAAGCCTAGTAGTGACATCTATCAGATCTCCATCCAATCTTCCAAGGACACAGAAGGGGGAAAACTGAAGGCTGACAGAAATATGGTGCGGCATTAGAAAGTTATTCGGCATTGAATGAGAAACAAGGTCTTTTCAGAGCAGACACTATCTGAAGGACATTAGTGAAGGAACATTTTTGAGGTGCACTGTTGAAAAGCATCTCTCATGTTGGGCTATGCTAGCATGTCGCTGTAAGCGCGGCTAAACAGAGCAGTAAATACTCCTCTAAAAATGTGCTGGGCATGATCCTGATACTTGTGTTGTGAGCTTAAGATTTAAAAACTGACTCAAATTATCCAGGTCTTATGCAAAACCAAATTAAAGTATTCGTTCACCCAAACATAAAACAAATCCGTCACTGTTTACTCTTAATAATGCTAAACCGAAGTCGTATGCCTTTCTTCAATAATAAAAGAAATCATTTAGCTAAATGTCCTTTTTTATATAACCAAGCACAATAAGCGTATTACAAAAGTAATCCATGAGTAATGACATTTTTGAAGCTATACAGTAGTTCTATGCGACAAATGGAGCTAAATGAGACAAAAACAAACATTATTCGTTACAATTGTTCCCTACCCCATAATTCTTAAATCTTATTCACAATTAGATTTAAAAACTGTTCTTTACGACCCCCAGGCCAAGTCTGATGATGTCTGGACACGCCCTCTTTAAATGTTTCAAACCTATATAACATGAGGGTAAATAGATGATAGAATTTTCATTACTGGATGAATGATTATGGTAATGCTCTTCCTACCGTTTTTCTTGATACACTAAATCACGAGATTAAGATATTGATTAAAACGGCCTGGCATGAATTAGTGGAAAGTGCTTTCGAGTGTTTGTGCAAAACTTTCCATCACGTCAACATTACTGGCGCAATATTCATAAACAAGCGTGCGGCTGGGGTGCGATGATGAATTCTGTCAATCAGCCTCTGCCTGATAAATCAGGATGCCTCACAGAAGCACAAACACATTAGGAGAGATGCTGAAGCTCCGTTCGGCCCCTCGCAGGTCATACACAGGCTCTGTGTAGCGCCCTGATGAGGGTTTTATGGCTAAGGTAATAAGCCAAGTGGAGAATATGTCAGAGGTGACAACAGACACAGGCACGCTGAAGGACAGCCCTGTCGTTCTCTGCAACTGTCTCTTATGCAGATAGATTAGACTCAGTCACATAAAAAATAATTGTCCTTGAAACATATTGCTCGGCTCCTGTGATAGATCTCTCCTGCTTCTGGCCTGGGTAATTGAAGCTGACCTTAATAAATTAGTAACACAGGTTGTTGTCTCGACAGTGGTGCTGAAGATTAAGCTGACATCCTGAGGGGAAGATTCAAGGAATTAATAGTATTCATTCCACCAGTAACACACACTCTCTCTCTCTCTCACACACACACACACACACACACACACTCTCTCTCTCTCTCACACACACACACACACACACACACACACACACACACTCTCTCTCTCTCACACACACACACACACACAGGTACTCAGAAGGTTCTCCACAAAAGGCTACCATGACACTGTAAGGGTTTGATATATATAAACATACACATAAAGGTTTATATATATACACACACACACACACACACACACACCTATACAAGGATACATACACAGTCATATACCTGTTTTACTCCTATTCTGAGTGGATGGTCCATCTTCAAACTACTTCAAACTAAGTGTTTATATTATTGCATATTGAAGACTTTAAATATTGCAATATTAAACTATAATTTAATTAAAGATGTCAAGAAATAGGTTTGGTTGAATACAGCGCTTTGAAAAATAAACTGTGTGATCTTATTTAACTAATTGAAATCTTTCATTTTCTCACATTACTTTGAGTTGTTAAAGAAAACTCTCATAACTCTAACCTTGAAGCGGAATAATTTCATGACACTTGCGCCTACGAAATATTTTAACATCTTTCCTTACAACAGCTGCCAAATTGCGAGACCCAGAGCATTTGTGTACCTATCTAAATCTATTTTAAAGCCCAACAACCTGTCACCCACTCACACACACAATGTCAAACTGAATTACATAAAGAGGAGGAGGTTTCAGAGGCACAGAGCAGGATCTGCTGGTATGGTTTGCATATTTGATATGGTAAATAGTCGAACAGAATGTTGCATAATACTACAGCTTTACACTATTTTCGGTGTGGTACCTACTTAGCAGCACAGATTTCAAAGTCGAAGCTGAGAGACAGGTCTGAGGGTGAACGCACTCAGTCAGAAATTCCCCGGGTACTGTCAGGAAACGAGATGATCTGTCAACAGTTATAAATACCCAAAATAGCACAAACCCTTTAGTAAGTGGTATCAGTGTGCTAAAGCCTGCATTCACACAATTTAGAAACCCAAGTGGAAGGATACTGAAGTCAAGCAAGGAAATCTAAATATGAAACTGAAATATACAGATATTAGACAATGCATTTTTGGAAGTAGTGTACGCAACTCAAATCGTTTTCTAGTCGTCATAAAATAGGAAAAGAGAAAGAAAATCGCAGTGTATTCTGGGTAATTTCCTCTTAAAGTCTCCTGAAAGAGGATGTATGAGGAATATTTTTCTAGACTTTTTGAGATAAAAGAACTCATGCACTATAATACCAAAAAGACAATTTTCTGAAACTAAGCTGAAAATAACTTCCATAACTTTGTATGTCAGGCTAATGAATACATTTCACACGCACACAGACGGATCAAATTTTCTCTCAGTGCTCATTTAGTGACTGGAAATTTGGTCTGGCTGGTCTAAATATACAGATGAAAATTAGGATAGGTGGTTTTAGTCCAAAACACCCGGAGAACTAACAATATGAGAAAAGCCTTTATCAAACAGCTTAGTTAAGTAGGTTAGTTATCCTACTTGTTAGTAGAAATGTTAGTAGATTTGGCGTCTTAGAAAAAAACAATGTAAATGATCCAAGCATGTTCAAATGATTGCTTGAGCTGTCTAAGATGAAAAATTCAGGAAAACGTCTCGGATTTGAGCACTTTCTTAATAGCGCTTACAAAGCAAAAGGCTGAATGCTGAGACGAGGTTTAATGAAGAGAGGCGCACGCACGCAGCAAAAGTTTCCTGCAGGCCTCGCACAGAAATTAGACTACATCAGCTTCACAGTTTTTTTGTGCAATGTAACAGCATATGGTTCAGCATGTGAGCTCACAGCTGCCTGGTGATGTGCTGCTTTCTCAACTGAAGCTAAAGTGAACTTAAAGCGCACTTCACGTTCAACTAAATCAAACTAGCCGGCAGGGTAAGGCTGTCCTCAGATTTAATTATCTAAGACAAAACTACGCACATTTTTCACAGACTGAGAGAAGGGAGAACAGGCTAAAAGTGCTGGTGCTGAATGTGGAACGTTCTAGAGTCAATTGTCATCAAGAGGTTCATTTTATTAGCGTTGGTGTTAACTGACATTTTTTCCTGAAATCTTAAAACGTTCCTACTTCCTGTTTCGTGTATTTAGTTTGTAACACAGGGCTTTCTTCTTTGCGCTTAACCCTAAGTTATTTTAGTCCCCATATTTATCCGCGGGTAGAATAACGTTTTACACTTGTAATTTTAAAGCGATGTTAGAACCGCATTTAACCCAGCGTTATGAAACTGTGCTCTAGAGCGAGGAAACCCTGCATTGCGGTGCCAGACGCGTGCGGTGTGAAACAACGCAGGGTTAGAATGTTACGGCTGGATGCTTAGCAACAGACACCCAGTCAGAAATTGAACAGCGCATGTCGCACATCACCAGCTGCGTACAGTCACGGAAACCCTGCGCGCTGTGTAAACAGTTTTGTTTTAATGTGTGAGGGAAACATGAAAATGTCAGATGGTGACAGAAAACGCCTCAACTGAAGTAAAAACATCTCGGGTGGTGTAGAACAGACAAAGGATTTCCATGGCGACCTCACTGAATGTAAAAGCGTGAGACAATTTGAAGGTGTTATGTGCTGTATTTATCCAATAATGACGCCAGTATGCAAATAAGAATGTTCATTCAAGGTTTTGGAAGGTACAGTGAGAAACATCAGATCATGAATGTCTACTTACTGTAACCCCTGGTACAGTAAGAGCAGTGTGAATGTGAAACAGTCTAGATAACCCAGGATTCTGTTCACCCTGGGTTTACAATGACCCGGGGATAACTTGTTCAAGTGTGATAAACTCTTTAAGTACTCCACAAGTCTATCTGGTCATTTTTGCCCAAAACATGAAACGTTATTCTAAGGAAAATATTTGCATTTCCTGTAGGATTAAAACAGTGTTTGCAAAGCAGCTACAAAACTGTAGTACAGTCAAGAACAGCACCTAAAATACACGTTAGTCATATTACGTTACATATTACGTTAGAAAATAACCATCCACCAATAAACAGCATCTGACAGGGAATTCTGGGAAATAAGCGATGGAATAATTGATGGAACAACATTTGCATGTTTTGAAAACTGTTTATGTATTGAAGCTTTCAATCCAATATGGAGTCGTGTAAGGCTGCCTCTACCGGTTAGTGACTGTAGACCGAGTCATTAGTATCTTCATGAGACAAACAACAAAACCAACAACGAACAACATTCACATGGGATGATAAAACAGTAAAGGGCTTCATACAGGGGCTGTTAAAAAAGGGCCCAGGACAAAACTGTTATGAGTGGGTCCCCTCTCTCCTAGGTCTAATAAAATAAGCTTTACCATGAGGCAATTAGTGGAACCCCTTATTACAAGGCCTGTGGTCTCTTATCACAACCCTCCTTTATACTGACTCATCAGTCAAAGAACCAAAGGACAAACAAAACTTTCAATGCCAAAAACTATATAAATGGGAGTAAATAATAGTTATAAGCAATAATTAAGGTAAAATGTTACTATTTTCTTTTTGGTATTACAAGTTGGCAGACATATAAATGATATAATTTTTTATTGTATATGTATGAGAAATAAGCGAAATATTTTTTGTCCAATACTTTTGTCATTATTTACCCTCATGTTGTTCCAAATTCATATGATGTTATTTTGTTCCTGTGGAACACAAGAGGAGAACATTAAAACTGCCCTTTTCCATACAATGCCAAAATGTTCCAAAAAGCACCACTAAAGCACCACAGAAGTACAGCAGTCCACAAAACACATGCACACTACATTCCAAGACTTCTAAAGCTATACAATAGCTTCGCATAAGAAAGACTCGGAACATAGTGAAGCTTCATGTCTTCTCGTACAGTGTTTTCATCCTTTCTTTGCTTGACAGTCGCAATGAACAGTCGTGGTTCTTCCATATTTTTTATGGAAAATAGCGACTTCAAAATTCTTCTTTGGTGTTCCACAGAAAAAAATACAAGTATTCTGAAATTGCATGACATTCTGAGTGAACTATTTCTTTAACATCTTTGCGAGATGTGCGTGTGCCCCATATGCAAGTGATAATGAGAGGCCGTGAGAGTACGTAAAAAAACAGCAGAGAGGAAAGGCATCATAAAAATGCTCTATTCTGCTGCAGTCCCTCATTACCGTGAGTTTTTGACTCTGAATGCGAGCCAGCGATACACACAAGGCCCACAACAAACAACACGCTAAACGCGTCCACTCGAGCGTGCGTGCACACGTCTATTTGTGTACGTATCTTCCCCTGCCAGGATAAAAATCCTTTGTTTTTGTTTCTTCCCTCTCATCCTACTCTTGCAGTCACTGTGAAGTGCTTGAGCGAACGCTATGAGTCTCGCTCTCAAATAGAATCAGTGAATAACGCCACTCAAATTAGTCAACAAACAAACAATCGCAAATAACGAGAGTATGTCAGTCGTTCTGACTCACGGCTTCACGCCGCGCGGCTATGAAGACGGAGCGCGCATCAGAGAGGGCAAAATCCTGCTTCAAATCAAAGGCGAGAAACAATCCAGAGGAAAATAAGATTTTGAATGCCTGCAAAATGTGAAAGCGGTAAAAATTGTTCCTTTTTTCCTTTTGTGGTAAAATGTGTTGTGTGAGGAGGCTGCAGTTCAGTCACATGATCACAGGACACACGTACAGTAGAGTTACTTTACAAGGACATGTGAGTGTATGAGAGTTATAGCAGTCTTATGCAATTTCTGTCGCACAAATAATCCCGGTATTAAAAGAAAATTTGTGAAAATGAAATATTGGCCTCACGCTTAGCAGATATTGATCGAAGCGCCTTCGAATGCCCGCACACGGGGGGCACAGCGGTTTTCGTTTCGGAGAAAGTTGTGTGGTCTCTGGTTTCACGGACCTGCACCGCCGCAGATGTAGTTCTATTTTACAAGAAACTGTAGACTCGCCTAAGCAGAAAGCAATTACCAGACTGTGTCACTGAAGTGTCCTCAGGAGAGATTACTTGGTTGGAGGCAAGGACTACGTACTGTGGGATGCGGTTTCGGAGAGACTGAGGGCTTGACTCGCTGCTCAAAGGGATTTGTGGGTAATTTGAATCTGCTGATGTAATGGCCTGATCAAGAAGCCCGGCTATGATGAGGAACCATGGAATCTGCTCTGAAAAGATGCAACTCTTTCCTGGGAGAGAAAGAGAGGGGCAGAGAGAAAAACAGCTTATTAAATCATTATCGCTTTTGTATATTAATTGTCTCTGTACTCGTCGGTGTTGCTTTCGTGTTGCTTAGATGCACAAATTGGGTGGCAAATTAGAATCAACTGTTGCATTTGTATAACAAACACAAACACGTGCGGCACTCAGACTTGGACTCTATCTGACTCTAACATATGCAAAATAAAGTAAACACACACACGATATTCAAAAAGAAATTCTCAGCTATTGAGTTTCTGAAAAGTGGGCTGTGCTTTCAATTTTAACAAACATTTAGGGTGAAAACTAATTGAACTGTTCAATTCTGTTCTCGTCTTTTGTCCCGAAGGCCGATGACACAATGATTTTACATCACTGTTGAGAAGCGTAATGGATGTAATGACTGTTTTGCGCTCCTAATTGTTTCTAATAGCGTCTCTTTTAAATGCCCATTGAGTGAAATCAAGTTTTCCCACAATGCAATTTGTGTGAGAGGCGAAAAGAAATGCACGCACAATGCAGCCTCCATTGTGACAGAGAATTACTCATGAAGTCCTCGTGCCAGCTATTATTCTGAGCAAATTGTTGTTTTTTGAGAAGCCATTGACTTTTTTAACTGAGGACAGGCGTTCAATAATTCAAGTGTCTGAAGACCTGAAGAGATGCTGGTAAGTGGAACAGATTTTTCCTTGACAAACGAAATCGCAAAATCAGATTTGTACCGTTTAGCTGACTGAGGTAAACAACTGTACTGGAAACCAGAAAAAACTGCCTGAATTTGGCAAACAAGAAAGATCTGCCAAGGGCATGTTTTCTTGCAAAGAAGAGCCTTCTGATGACAAATAAAAGCAATTTAGTCAGTTCTGCTTGGTCAGTCACTGATTCTGAGCAAAGACAACAACTAATGGCAACAATATTTTGTGTTTTGATTGAAATTGTCTATGGAATCAGCTTCAGCTTCCCTCGATTTAAAAAGAATTGATTTGTTTATATTTGTATATATTTTAAATACATAATGATAGTGTTACTCAGATGTCTGATTGCTTAAAGCCACACTTTCCTTAACAACCTCCCCAATTTTAAGTTATCACACGGAGACAATAAAAACAGGAGCTACAATCAGTGTACATCTGAAAAGCTTCATACTTGTGCGAAAAACTTCTGCATGTAAAGTGAGTCTCATTGTAATAATCTCTTATCTAAACACATCTGCACGCACACCACAAACACAAGGAGGTGTTTGGAGACTACTGATGCCCTAAATGGGGGCAATTACAGAAGACATGACCCCTTTTCCTTCTCTCAAGCGAGTGTGATTCATAAGTGTCTGTGAAATCGCAGTAATGGCGACCAGCACAAACAAAAGCTGCCTCGGCTGCACAAGCTACATTAGTTGAACGCTGTTACAGAGCTGAAAAATAGGCCACAAACAAATGGCCGCGACAATAAACGTGAGACAAAGTTGGCACACTTTGGCCACCAACTATTAAGCAGATGAGTTGTAACATAATGGCTGAATTTGCTGTTTAATGGGAGATCAACTTAATCGGTCCCCTAAAAAGGACAAAATGCCCCTCAGGTTGTACTGGCCTTTATATAAACTACGCTCGCCCTCCTCTCACACTCACCACAGCATGGCTTTTATTGAAACTGAGGGCTGTGTTCGCCGCGTTAAAACGATTCAGCCTGCAAATGCAAATACGTTTAATCTAACTTGCTGCATCATGTTAGAGGCTGACCGTTAACAAATTAGGTTGTAAGAACGTTTTCCTAACATTTACATTAAACATGTTATTTTGAATGTTTTAGTAATGTTCCAAACATCCAGTTTTTGTAGACACTGTTTTCAAGCTATGGCTTGGTTATAACAACCTTATTTACACTTTTTAAAAAGTCAGTAACGTTTTAAAAACATTCAATTAATAATAACGTTTTTGATATATGCTATAAAATATAAAAAGAGAACGTTCTGAGAACGTTCCCTGTGAGCTGGGTAGAGGCTGTGATTCAAGGACCTCCACATTTAAATGAGTACGGATTGTGTTAAGATGTGGGAGTCGTCTGGGTTTCGCAGCAGAACTGTAGATGCTCAGCTGGGCTTGTTAGATGTCAGCACAGTCTGAAGAGGAACGGTTGTACGTTTTTATTAGGTCAAGTGGGACATGGAGGATTCTGGGATTTTCCACTTACAAGTGAATAACACTTGTCCACCTCACCCTCTATTTCTAAATTCCTGCAATCTCGCAGACAGGAAGTACCGTACGCCTGTGTCGTCAGGACAACTCTCATTCTTTTGTCAATGCTATTTCTGAGAGCAGCTAAAACAGATTGATAATGTAAATTATTTACTAACAACTATTAAATGTTATGCAAGTAAATGTTAACATGTTTTTAGATGTTAAATTAACATTACTGAACCTTCATTCGAGAACCGTCTTCAAACATTTTTAATTCAGCAACTTTAAAATGACTAAAGAATAATGTTTTGATATATATAATGTTAAATGTTCTACTAACGTTACTGCAACGTTATTTGTTGTTTTTGTTCTCTTCGGTACAGTACACAAAATCTCAGTTGGCTATTGCTTGTTTCATCCAATAAATGTATGAGTTACTGACTATATAGCTTGTAGCACTTGTAGCCAGTACAGAACACACACCATCTCCAAATATATACAGTGAGTAAATCATAATGCTTTATTCCACCGCGACACAGTAAACACTTCAAATAAACACAGCATCTATACCCTGAATTCCCATTCCAGGCTTGACCAGTGCAGTGGGGGATATTTATGGCCGTTTGGTGAGCAGACTGCTGGGATAGGGGATTGTACTGTAAAGCCTCAACTGAGTCTCTTTATGATTTGGACACAGCAGCGCATATTAGACACAGGCTCTTATCGCTAAGGTCCATGTAGGCATAACTTCTCCTCCGAAAGTCCTCGCGCAGCTGAACCCCTCCAGAACTGCTCCGCTCCCCCCGCCGACAGATTCATTTCAAAGAGTATTTACACACAAATAAATAAATAAACACACACACACAACGATAAGGATGAAAACCGCACATTATACCGAATTTTTCTTGAAGTTAGGGTGCACAAATTTCCTGTCAGTCAAAACTCGCAGTGGTAGAGAGACGGAGAAAAACTGCCTATTTATGGGAATATGGGTAAATCTTATGGAAACCCCATGTGGTGTTTAAAAATGTTTAATATTTTATACTTTGCGGAAACGAACAGCTTTTTGTTAAGGACTATTGGATTTTATTCGCGCCGTGACCTAACAGACAAGCGTATTTTCACCCTTGCTATATTATTTTTTTTAATTTCTTTTATTTACACTGGTGGTTTTATTAGATTATCATTCCAACAGAGCAATGCAAACCTAAAACTAAGAACTCAAAGCACAAGCTATTTTACTGAAATGTATTTCTTTCTTGATGGTGGGACAGAATATATACGTTGCCTGCAGGCATTCATTACTGCCTGCAAAATGAATTCACATGAAAGCTGCTGTTTATAATGCCAGGCAACCATATACATTGCCCCAGAAACACTTATTTGAAAGTATTAATGAGCAATACTTTACAACACTCTGCTATGTGTTTCTATGTGACCTGCACCGTAAAGCCTTTAAACACGGGTGATTTGATAATGCTGAACCGAAACAGCACAGGGTCAAAGGTCAATTCAACCTCGCGTGGCTCAAGCAGCGCTTTCATCACCTGCAATCCCTACAGTGCCCAAGGCAACTAGAGCTAGTCTCCATGGCGACGACAGCATCAGCAGTGGCGTGCAGTGTCCTTGATTTGAAGATGGAGGGGAGATATGATCACAAATTGTTCCTTTGCTTCTTTCTCTCTTGCTCGCTCGCTCGGTCTCCTTGCTTCACTCCCACAGGTCAGCTTGACACAAACACGCACACACACTACACAAAGTGGAGTGTCTACTTAGGCTACAGATCAGAGTAAAGGCACTCTAACTTAGAAGGGAAGGTTACTGTACTCACTGTAACATTCCTTTAGGAGCAGTTCTGGGTGTGTACTTACGAGGCGACCCGCCACTGCGTTTTGATGTTGCTCACAGCAGGCTTTGTTTTTCATCATTTGCTGCTGTATGCCGGGTTGTGATTTATTCACCATGTGTAAAATGCCACACGTTTGCCACAAGCCATTTCCAGGGCTGCCTTTGCTGCTAGATAGCTTATCAACTCAAAACTACAAACATATTTTGTGCATTTTGTGAAACCCTGCAACTGCACCATGTCGATAAGCAAAATCCTAATACTAAACATGTTTTTAAAAAAGCCAAGAGAAACTTGAAAGCCAGTGATCTTTATACATTCTCGCACTATGGCGATCGAATAACCCCTTTTGTGTCTCATATGAGTCATACGACTTGAGCGACATGAGAGCAACTGACGACAGAATTTTCAATTTAAAGCAAATGATCTGTGGAAGGTGCGACTCGATTAGACCGGCCAAATTTAGACACGCAAATGATAATTTCCGCTACAATGGCTGAGATGAGCACTCTTTTCCCTACAGTAATAATGCAACATTATCATCAACGAAACAAATAATTTACAGTTTTTTTTTGGTAATCCATTTGGCTCAAGATCTATCGGCACTATTCCAAAAAAAACCAGAAAAGATTATTCTAGATTATTATACAAGAATAAGATACAGCATGACGACAGTCCACTAGACAATGGGCAGTGTTTTGCTGTGAGGCAGCATATCCACAAAAGGTGATTAGTTTATTCTTTTTACATGCTGGAAATATGAATCCGTTCTTTACACAAAGCCTGTCTTATGGTTTCTAAAGACTTAAAATGTAACACACCTTTTGTGTTTATGACGTAAATAGTGAGAGCAAATACTGGCAGACTTTTGGGTGAACGTAAACCGATTTAGCAAGGCTAGCCATAGCAAGCTAGCTTTGAAAGTATAAGATCCCGCCCTCCCTTCAGAGCGATGTACAAAGTCTCACCTATCTTTGCATTCGGACCCAATGCAATGTTTGGATGGGTATTTTATGGCCCTGTGCCTTTCACTGAAAATAAAAATCTATAAATATTGCCTACCTTTCCTTTAATCAACATTGAATGCAGTACGAATTATCCTTACATTTTCCCTGTGATTCACATAAATAAACATACAGCATGGCTCTGTTTCAGAGCTCTATTTAATCAGTAAACCAAATTATTTGCTCTCTAAGCTGTAAAATGAAGTCATTTTCTCTTTTGCTACATTTCAAGAATCTGTGATTTGTTTGCGTGTCGTCAGTTAGTTGTTTAGTAACAGTCAATTACTGTCTCACAAACAATTAAATCGTCTGGCAACTGCTATAATTTAACCCGAACATGAGCATCTGTTTTGACCCTCTCTTTTCTCCGGCTGGTGACTGATACTGCAGTATCAACCTGTGCTGTATGTATGTGTCGGCTTGACACGGCAATAAAGAGAAATCTCACTCAAAGAAACCCAGTGCTGTCACATCATATGCAGCGGTTGCCGAGAGACAGCTAGACTGCTAAAACAAATAAATAAAGAATTTAAAGTGGTTAAAGAAGGGCCTCAAACACATTGAGTTTCCTCCCACGGGTTGAACTCTCTCTACTTCCCTCCCTCTCTCTCTCTCTCTTCTTTCTTTGGGTTCTTTAAAGGGACAAAACATCCTTCAAAAATTCTTTTTTTCTGCTTTCTACCATGTGGGTGTATGGAGAAATCACTGGCCCAAACAAACACAGGAAGTGATGTCACACATATACCCAGGCACACACAAACATATACACATACACTCGCATAATGTTTACACGTTAAACTCTAACGGTAAACCCTTCCTCTACGCACAACCCTCAACGAAAGCTTTTTTTTATGAAAAACACCATTTTGTATGTTTTCTTAAGCCATTTGATTTACACAAAATGCAGGAATTGTGCTCATAAACCATGTTTACGTATGTCCTTCTAAACTACATAAACCAGTATACATACACACATTTGTACAGCTGGTTTTGTAAGGACATTTGACGCAACAATCTCTAGCTCGTTGCCCTAACCTTAACCCTAAAACCGAGTCTTAACCCTTAACAGCCCTTTGGTGGGGGTGTCCGAAAATAAGGACTAGCCAAAATGTCCTCACTTTACTCTCTTCGTCCTCACAATGTGCGCACACAGGCAAACACTCACCCGTTTGGTATTTAAAACTACAATATTCTTTTGTAATACTATCAATTAATTCTAAGCAAAGAAAGGCTGAAATCACGCTACGATAAGCAAATGGCTGTGAACTGCTGAGCAGGAGAACTTAACAACATTTTTATACTGAGGCGTGTTGTGTTCTCTAATCTGTGTTCCACTGATCGCTGCTGTAAAAACACTATTTGCCATATGTGAGAATCCAATGAACTGGTGCCCCATCATGCAAAAGAAATTAAAAGAAAATAAAAAAAGCTGATAAAACCCGAGGCATCATTTTGTGGGGGTCATTTGCATAGCCGCGGTGCAGCATCAAACGTTACGGACGCTGCCAAACAATTCCCCCTAAAACCCCCTGCAAAACAAGATTATGGAAAGAAAGTGTTTGTTTACCATATATTAGTTTTCTGTGTTGTTTGCGGGGGAGTATTGAGTTGGTGTTGTCCTGGCAAGCAAAATCCACACCTACATTTTTTTTGTGAGATTTGATCTCACAACAGTTGGAATGAAAGATGTGTTGTGAAGCCAGTGAGCCAGAAGGCCAAGCTTTCAGATCGCCAATCAAAGTATTACTTTTCAAGCAGCGCCGGGACGCGCAACCGCCGACGAACTGGAAAGTGCAAACAAAGTTTTGCTAACATCTGAGAACACGATGCTTCAAAACATTGCTTAGCATTTCTAATGCCCAAACCCCGCAGGAATTATGTAATTGGATGTAATCAAATTTGTTATTACCTAATTACAGTAAAGGCAATGTAAAAGGACATTTATATAACAGTGCTTCTAATTGCAAACTGTGGAAAAGGCTACAGGTAAAAAATAATTATTATATTAAAAATAAAAAGCTGTAGCAATCTGGGTGTGCATGACAAAAATTGTGCTCTTAAAAACTGTAATTTTGTAACTCTTTATAATCCTTACATTTTAAGGAGATCTCTTTAAATGCTCAAAACTGGTGTTTTAGATTTGTTACACGGCTTGAAAGAGCATCTTATGTTTAATTGCTTATAGCTGATGCTTTCGTAGCTTCATCATAGACTCCATCCACATTAATCTGGAGCAATCGGAAAAGCTCTGCAGCCACACTGGCATTTTAAACACAAGATAAACATTTAAACAACATAAAATGCTTTGTGTTTAATTGGACTTTGTGGCCTACTGGTTAGAGCTAGACTTGAAACCCAAAGGTTGCAGGTTCGATTCCCATTGCTGGCAGGAAACAACAACAACCCCAAATTGCCCTACTGGTGCTGCATGTTGCTCCGGGTGTGTGTGTGTGTTCACTACTCTAATGTGTGTGCACTGACTGGATGGGTTACATGCAGAAGACAAATTCTGAGTATGGGTCACCATAACTGGCCAGTACGTCACTTCACCTCACTCATTAATTGATTTGCATCCATCAAGTTTCAAAGAAAATGGGCTTTTAATTTGTAAACTATTTCAACATGTTTTCCTTTCCATACTAAGCAAAACAACCCTTATGTTAAATATAAGTAACATTTCGGTCATACAGCCCACAGCCATATAAGAAACATCACCATGTCCAAGAACAACAACATGATGCTACAGCAGTACAGGCACATGCTCGCTCAAATCCCATCAGCTCATTGGCTGAGGATGGATGAGGTAATCGCTGATGAACCATAAGCGTAACTGGGTAATATAACACTCACACACACTATGAACGTGTGCGCCTGTGCAGCGCCACATGCTTTAATGGTGCTCTGCAAGGGAAGACATGCATGGATGACAGCATGCATTTTGACATGTTATTTTGTTTAAACATCAAGCTTAGATGCGTACACAACTTGTTTAGATGCATTAGCGTTTCAGTGAGAAATCCTGCCTTTATGTAATACCACCATCTAGGTCACCATACCTAGAGGAACAGAAGTCATTACAGATGCAAAACAGCAGTGCTATACTTAGAGCTGTGTGCTCCCTACTATGGTGTTAACCAAGCTTGTGGAGTACCGGAAAACTTAGAACAGTGTTATGTAATCAGGATATTAAAAAAGATAATTACAAGTAAAATTATTACGGAAGGTGATCATGCTACTGTTACATTTCATGAAAATGTAAATTGCTAGCAGCACGCCAATTTATAAAATATATGAAAAGACAAACCGTACGGTACAATCTTCAGTACAGATGCTTGCATAGGCAACGCAGGGTTTTGCAATTTTTACATCTTTGCAATTTCGTTTGGTGACGCCAGAGGTGCAGAAATTACACACTTCATCTTTAACTAATGTGCTGGAAAATATGAAAAAAAAAGCCAGACTCTCGTTCAGAGAGAAAAGTTCAAAGTAAAATGTCTATTTCCTGGGAGACAGCCGGGCTGTCTGTTGTCATCAGCGCCAACGGCGGTTCTGCGCTACGCTAAATGAGGGTCAAAGGTGAAGTGAGCGCCATGACAGTTGTTTATATTTCCAAATTAAAACTGGCGGCCCTGCACATTCTGATATGCCCTGGGTCCCTCAGTCTGCCTCCCGTTCTGTAGATGATACGCTCGGTTTTACCGTCATTTTACTACAAGTTCTAACAGCCTCTCTCCTTCACTCTCTCTTGCTATAAACCAAGGGCTCTTAACCTTTTCAAATTCAAGCCCACCTAGAATGGAAGGAAACGGTCCTGGGAAGATGTTTTCCTCATAAAAATAACCAAACAATGACAATTATCTTCATTTTAGCTTTTTACGTCTACATTTTATGAATTTGGCAGATGTTTTCATCTAAAGCAACTTCATGAAATACATCTATCTCTGTGTTCTCCACGTTTCCTGATAATCAAACCCATAGTGCCTAATAAGCTACAGAAACACATTTGTAGCTGTTTTTGGCCGTTTTAAATCATTTTCAAATCATCTTGAGGCCCTTGCTAGCCGCGGCCCTCCGGTTGAGAAACACTGCTCTAAACTGATACGCTGCTCTTAGCTGAAGTACGGATGGGATGCAGTGAGGGCGGTGAGGGGGAGTCTGGTGACGGGCACAGCAGTGTGTATCCAAGCTGCTCTCGGCCTCCAGAGTGCACAGGGTTTCACGGAGCCCGTCTTATTGTGCATGCTACAAGTACAGCTCCCAGTGAAGCCGTCAGCTCATTAAACATTCATAAAGCGAAATCTGTTTTGCCTTTCTTTTCCTAAACACCGGCCTAGCTTCAAAGAGAGAGTGTGAAGGAGACCTTTCTATATTTATAAGTCCTTATACAAATCCTCCTTCTGCTTCAGCAGTGGAGATATGAAGCGTATGGGTCCAGGAGGACTGTCGCTCCGATGAAGACCCTTTGTGCACATTAAAATTTTAAATGGAACCGGGCATCTGTGTCTTATTCCGAGTAGATTTCAAGGAAAAGGTTTCGGTCTCCATTCAACGCTTGTCATCCCGAATTCAGGCCGACGCCAGAAGACGGGCGCCCTGAACGTGTGCGTTTAGGCCCGACAACATGTTGAAAATGTATTAAGACGAGCAACGCTTCACATCGTCAGGGTTTGGTGTGAAGGAAGTTAGTGTGTGTCTGTTAAACACGCACTCCTACCCAGCTAACAATTTTAGGTTATAAGAACGTTTCCCTAACATTTTCATTAAGTAACAAAAACATTAAAATGCAATTTTTAAAAGTTCTAGCTATGTCTAGGAATGTTTTTGTATTAATGTTATCGCTTGGTTAAAAGAATGTTATTCAAACGTTCATTCTGTTTTTAAATTGTTCCAGTAACTACTTTTTAAATATTTTAGATATGATATATAACATGTATTTTAATGTTCTACTAACGCCTTTGCAGGAAATAAAAAACAGAACTTTAAGAGAACGTTAGCCAGCGTTCTGAGAATGTTCCCTATTAGCTGGGTAATCAGACACAATGTAACACTTTTTATAATTGTAGTTTTGCTGCCCTTGTGAGAGAAGCTAATGAGTAAAAGGGGTTAAACGCGCCTTTATTGTCGTGACAGTTTTTGTCACCAATTACAAGACTGTGGAAGAAAAATGCTGAAATGGACGTTTTGAAAACGTGTAAATACTCATGGCCTTGGTTTGAACACTCTCATGGCCAAAGAATACAGTGTTTCCGCATCTACACTTGAGTCACATTGCCAACTGGTTTAACAAAAGGTTCTCGAATATACACACACACATTTGTTTTGAAACACACATTTGTATGTGGTGTTTTTTTATTGTAAAAAAACACCACATACTGTTGTCACATACTACATCCGACCAACAATATATGGAAATTCAAATCTAACATCAGTGAATGCATTACAGCATTTAAAACATTCCAGAAGTGGTCCTCTATGATATTTAATACCTTACAGAAAGAGTGGCGCACGGTACACAACCACATTTCCAAGACGCACTTCTCCTATCTGAAGAAAGCCATGGCGACGTGACCGACAGATTCTGAAAGTGTCTACACCTCTGTAATCATACACCAGTAACCTTCTGTGTTTTATTCCTCCCATCAATCTACATTGTGCATTGTGACGCCAGTCATTCTCTTCCAGGGAGCGTTCAGGGTTGTGTGGTAATTTCCTTTTACAACAGAATGAGATGAGATGAAAGACAAATGCAGATCTAAAGTGCTGCATTATAACACAATATGTCATTGTGCGGTCTGAACACCAGGTCTTAATTTACGGAGTTTAGGCCACAATCTTCAGGCTAGCGGCATGTGAGCTGCGATGCGTGTGTGTCTGTGTGTGGTTTAGGTCCACTTTTATTTGCATCATGGGAACCAAAGACAACAGTGCTCAGCCTCTGCAGTCTTTGTGCAAAACCCAAAGGAAGCTTAATCATTTAAAAACTCCCGCAGAGGGGACGAATGCTGACTTCCTCGCATCACACCAGTTTAGAACTGGCACAGCGGTGCGCTGAGAAATCCTCACAAATTTCCTGCTCAGATGATGATAGTGTAGCTGGAAAAGGGGATGACAGAATCATTATAACGAACAAAAGATGAGTTCCGTTTGCTTGTTGCAACAGGAACACTCGGTTTGTGCGGTTTAGATGGCAAATACAGCTTTTCTTTGCCGCCGTTTTTGTTAAACCTGTATGAATGGCTTTATATTGACCGAAGATGATGCAGCTGACACCTGGAAACTCCTGCACGCGCATCCCACACACGCCCGTCGCCTGCAGCACTGCAGAAGAGACGAGGAGTCGTGCTGCTGTGGAGCTGGTTTGCAGATCTGCACCTCAGTGTGTCAGGATAACTCCTGCATACTAACAGCTCAAAACAAAGAGCTGTCAAACCTTCAAGAAAGACTTAGCCTGAAATCCAGAACAGCAATATAGCACAAATGAGACAAGAGAGCTGCTTTCTCTTACGTCAGTGTAAGAGAGAGACAGAGACAGAAAGGTAGACCGAATAACAGGCAGAATAATAGATATAACGACAGAACGACTGAGAGAATGATAGAATAAAACAAATGATAAAATAAGTGGATGGACAAACAGATAGACAGACAGACGGATGGGTGGATGGACAGACAGACGGATGGGTGGATGGACAGACAGACGGATGGGTGGATGGACAGACAGACGGACGGGTGGATGGACAGACAGATGGACAGACAGACAGGGAGAGAGACAAACAGAGTGAGAAAGGGAGACAGAGAAATAATTGGAAGAAAGAGTGAATTAAAAAAACAGAGACCGTATTAAAAAGACAGTAAGAAAGATACAGAGAGCAAGTCAGGGATAGTTTCGGATAGGCACCAGTCCAAAAAGCAGCTTCCTCAGGTGTAGTAAATCAGCAGCTAGTAGATCAAACCCATTTAGAAGCAGCTGTTTGGAGGCCAGAGGAAATAGAGTAGTTGGTGCAAAGTGCCGAATTCATTATCAATCGCTAACGCATACACCAGAGTAACACCCGTCGCCACCTGCCCACAAAAACACAACTGTGAGGGGCAGGAGAACACAGCGCCCTCAAAACTATACCATGACTAAGACAATGAGGAAAAAAAAACTCCCACACTGGATTCTGGTTGGATCTGGACTTCTTCTGATGGCTGTGATTGTGGGCTGACATCATGCAGACAGAGTCAGGAATTAAGGTCTTAGCGAAAGGCTCGCTTGTCTTTCTCTTTCAGTGACAGTTTCCTCTGAAGAGATTACCTCTCTCTCTCTCTCTCTCTCTTTCTGGAAAGAGTCTATTAAACACATGACACTTGCATGGTCTGAGAATTCATTTCTAAATCATACCAACCACACTCAACCCAGAAATTACACTCAGTGTAATTAAATCGAGATAATTAAAGAGCAGAAAAACGTGTAATCCCATGACGCTTGTCTAAATGGAAAAACGACACCAATGTAAAGATTAGATGACAGACAGACAGATGCAAACAGAGACAGACAGACAGACAGACAGATACACACTCTATATATGTTAGACAGGCAGACAAAAACTGTACATAGATACATTTGTCTACACACACTGTATGCATAATGCTAATCATTTGTTTACTGAACAATTTCAATTAAGATCTGGTCATTTATGTACTGTAGACATCCTAATGGTAGCAAAAGCTACTGTTATGATGATGCTGTTTATTAAACATGGAGGCAGAAACACACACACACACAGCCGCAGTATCATCTGCTCATCCTGCGTCTGTGGTTTTGTTCCTGACACAGACACTTTTTATAGGACCGTTATGCTCGCAGGCACACAAGCTTGATTAGTTTGAAATGAATGCAAATTAATTAATTATCATATTAAGACAAAACAAGATTGAAAGTCAATTTTATGGCCCCAGGAGTTCAAAAAGAGTTGACAGCCTTGTCAACATGGGGGAAGAAAGGGCTGCGCGCAGATGAACAGGTGAGAGGACGTGTTTGTTCTTCACTAACTCAGTTCATCCTTTCTTTAAAGCAAATCGAGTGACATTTTGCTGAACTTTGAGCTGTAATGGCTGCTGTGTACTAATGAATGTCACGCTGACTGCTCATGGCATTTAGACACCGTCCGCAGCATTAATATAACTGTTCTTAGAACCTAATTTCTTATTATACCCAAAAAACGGAACTGTTCACAAGGATCCTCAATCCTCAAACTACACGTTTCTCCATATGGATGCATCACACTGCACAACTATACTGAAAGAGGGGCGCTCACAACACCTTAGCAACTCCATAGCGACACCCTGGCAACCACCCACAACGTACTAGCATTGTGACAGTGAGTTTACTATGTGCGTGCACAGCTTCCTTTAGATGAGATAAAAAATTCATTCAAGAGATTTTGGCTTAAACTTTTCATTAGAGTATATGGAGTTCTGTTAGATGTCCATAACTGAAAAGAGGAGAGAATACAGCTCTTTTAAATTGAAGGGAAGTGAGTTAACACAGCAGACCCTAATCTAAATAAATGACTCTTCATTAGGCTTTGCTCTGCATGGTTACTAATGTCGTATTTAACCAATAATGATCATAATGAGACAATGTAAAATAATCAAACAAAGCTCAGATTGTTGACATTGTACAGTTTTACAGACTGACACTTAATTAGCACTTAAGACGCACAAATTTCAGCATTAAACACAGAAGTGAACGGACTGATTCATTTCAGATTAAATATTACCTCCATTAACATGTTTGTTGCACATTAACCTAGGAAATATCCAGATGTATCACAGGCTCGTAACATGAATCCATGCAGAAATGTCCTAATTACAATGCAAATTACAATCGCAGTTAACATACTCTCCGTGGACATACTGTATATCTTCACACAGAGACACCCAGAGAACTGTTTTGCCCAGACAGCATGAAGAAACGACCAACTGCCACACTATCCATCAAACTGTCAAATCTCTTCCTCAAGTTCTCCTCTCGTACCTTGGTTTTTAAACACGCATGGTTAACCAGAAAATCTTTACAGATGGTGGTTGCTCCTTCGGCATGTTTAATTGCCTGCAGGCCTAAATGTTTAAACGATACCAACCTTTAGTGACCCTAAATTTGGTTTTGAAGGATCAGCCAATCAGTAAACGGCATCATGCCACTCAGCATTATTTTTCAGTTATCAGTGGTGTGGCAGTAGCCTATTGAAGGGCTGTAAAGAATCAATATTTGTAGAGATATATTGATAGCATTAGTGCTATTGAGTGCAATATCCAACAATAAAGCCATATCACAGGTATTCATAACAGAACAGTTTGTGAGGCGACCGTCATGTCTTATGTCTCTCATCTCTAAACAGATAATGTCTTCCGATCATTAAACATGGTAGTTCACTTGCAGAGTGCAGTTGATCTGTTTGAGATGTTAACTGGAGTCTGTAACTATTGTTTGATGAATTATTAAGATGCTCTTTTTACCTGTGTGTTTAGCACCTTCGAAGACAATGAATCACTGCGCACACACAAAAACTCTCACCGAGCGCTATTAATTTGGCTGAAGGACCTAATTACACGGGCGACTAGGTCATCGAGTTTCTCTCTTCCTATTGGTGGAGAACGAAGATGAAAGAAGCTAATCGCTTTACCTCCCCGACTCTCATTTCGTGAGTTTGACACATTGTACCCCACGACTTCAACTTTCATTTTTATGGCTTCATTTAAATGAAACTTAAAATGCGTTGCTGTCCAAACAGGCAAAAAAACAACATATTTGAAAATGTTTAAAAGTGAGACGAGCGCTGCCTTCGGTTCCTAACACCCCCCCACAAAGACGTGCGTGTTCGAAACGCCGACTCAACACCCTAAAAGTGTTAGCGCACACAGACGTCCACGTGAGTCTTTCTGAGGTTTTTCAACTTGCGTGAACTTACGTTTTTTGAGGATGTCACGTTTGAAACGAGCATATGAGAGATCTGTTCTCTCTCAAAAGAATTTCGGCTGTACTCCTTCCAAAAAACCTCTTTGTTATTCAAACTGCTCTAGGCTTTAAAACAAAAAACGTTTATCCAACAAAGAACATTTTGTCTTGATATAACGTTGTTTCAAGAAATGAGAATTCAATTTTTTTGAAGAATCTTCATGTCGCTGAGTAAGTAATGACACAATATTCACTTTTAGGTGAACTAAAATGTATTACTTCATTTAAAGCTTTTATGGTGCAAATATGATGTTCAAAGCATCGGAGCTTTTTTGCAAAAACGAACCACCAGGAACAAATGACAACATGGATTCGATCATATTTATATAAGAACAGAAGACAAACCAAACAAGCTTCTGTTACTTATCATCGGGCCAGAGTGTCTATATTTGGCTTGTACTGTTTACTTGCATGAGTTAAAACGAAAAGTCAATATTTAGGCTTTAAGAGCCTGTGGGTTTTGGGTCCTTAGAGAGTAAATTTAAGAATAACTGTCTGCTTTTATAAACATTTTGTTCCTCCTCTCCTGTCCGACCCATTGTGTAATCACATAATCACAGTCCACAATGCCCCCAAACACCAAACACAGGGTGTAGCAGGGGATTGTTTTGTTTTTTTATTATCATAATCATATTTCTTCAATATAGAGGGCAATATGTGTTTCGTGATGCTCTGTAATATCTGATGAAATTCATGGGCAAGCGTACGAGCAGCGAAGAGATGTCGTATCATGCCAGTAAGACAAAACAGTTATTAACTGGTTATATTTTACTAAGGCCAGACTGTCAAAACTGTGTCAAAATAAAGACAAATGCAGACGGCACAGGCACAGCTGTTATATTTATGGTAATTGTGCTTGTGGCTGTCATTTATCACCTGTGCGATATGCAGGCAGCACAGAGAACAGGAGGGCCACAAACCTCTGTATTAATGTCAGAGTTTTCATCACGCGTCTAAACACGATGACACCGTCAGGTCTGTGCGTCCATCCACTGAAGTACAAAGATCACAGACTGTCCACTGCTACTCCTACATCTCCGACAAAAGCAGAACTAAACCTTTCCTCTGTTATACTGCCCACACGATAGCATCATATCCAGATTTGATGAAAACCAATGTACCGGCATGGTTTTATTTTGGGCATATTTGCCACGTTTTATTTATAGGCGCAATAAATAAATGACAGGAAATGATGGGTAGAGGAGAGGGGAATGAAATTTGAAAATGTCACGAGCCAAGTTAGTCTGCAAATAAGTTTAACATCATTTGTTTGCAGATGCCACCAGGAACAAAGGTAGGGTAGGCAATTTCGGAGAGGCGAGCATTTGATCCCGCCCTCTATTCAAAGTGTTTTTCAAAGCCATGCCACCTGCAATAGTGCACACAGGTATGCAAATACCTAGTTTGACAGACAAATAGGACATTCAGACCGAATGCAATGATTGGACGAACATTTTATGGTCCTGTGCCTACCACAGAAGACATATAAATATATTTATACCACTTGGTGATTGCTATCAGGATGTGAAGACCCTGTTGTTTAATGCAAAATACTATTGTACACACGTTACTGTACACTGTAAGCAAGCTCATAGTGTAAACAGAGCCAGACCTGTAATGACTGAGGTACATCTTTGCAATACATCACCTTTGCTTTGCGTGTGGAAGGGCTGAGACTATCCAATCAGAATGCAGCCCGATGAATCCAGAACTTGCAGTAACTTGTTCACACAGGAGCTCATCTGATCCTCCACGACACCTTCTGTTCTCACCAGAACATCCTGAGATGCTGTCGGGAGGCAGCTCCACCTTCAGATCAGGAAATGGGTCAGTACTCAGGGGTCATATTCGATTTCTATCTGTTGTTAACCATCAATTCGCCCCTGAGCGAGGCACTTCACAGCTGGCTGCATTAAGGTCACCATAGTACACACTTCTGAGGGCAGAGCAGAGGTCAACAAGCACATCTTTGCTAGAGTGGCTTCTGACACAAGATATAAATTGTACACAAAAAACATTTACACAGTCCAGTGTGGCAAAGTTAGACATTGCCAAACAGGAAGTTGTCTCACTTATGTTTACATTTTGCAGCTGGGAAATGCTTTTATCCAACCTGTGCATTCAGATTATGTATTTTATCAGTATCGAGTTCCCTGAGAATCGAACCCACAACTTTTGCGCTGCTTACACAACGCTCTAGCAATTGAGCCACAGGAACACGATATCGACAGAGCAATTAAACAGTAATGATTAATGCCACAGAACGACCCAATCTCTTGACACATTCCTTCTGATAGGTTTCAGAACTGCATGGCTAGCACTGACCGTATACAGACAGCTTCCTAACAAACACCTCCTGTTCTGATCTTTCTTGACTGCTGTTTTGATGCACACTGCTAAGAATGTCTAGTTTAATCTACTCTTCTGTTTCACACTCAAACGTAATCTATTTGTGTGTGTCAAATGTATGTCAATTAAATGCATATTTAATATATATTAAAGCTGCAATGTGGAACCTTTGCTTCTCTATCGCCATCTCTGTTTGAAACATAAAATTGCTGATTACTTTTAGAGTGGATGACAAGTTTGAAGTTCTAAATAACTGCAGTAAGAACAAGCTACAAATGCTGCACCATCTACAGTATACGAACTTGCGAAACAGCAGCCAGATCTTCTCTCCGATTACAGATGGACATGTCTGGGGAAACCGCACGTGAACGGTCAAATTATAAATCGTTATTATAAACTTACCGTTGTGAATTGGGGTAAGGCAAGGAGGTAGTGTTGAACACTGATTATTTATGTACTTGCTCAGTAACTGATTTTTAACCAAAAGATTTACGAACTGCAGCTTTAAAGAGTAAAAAAAATGACAGATTTAAATGAAATACGCAATCCTACAGATTTATGCAAATAAGGTCACCTGCATTTTTATGCACAGCATAATGCTAATGTATTGCTAATGTATCCCAGCACTTAGCAGACAGGGCCACCCATTCTGAGCCAGAGGGCTTGAGCATGGCTCTGTTTCAAAAGCAACTTAAGAAGCATACAAATTGGACTCGTAATTCAAAAGGGACAGACATTTTAGCAGTAAATTATGCATTAAAACTGCACAGGTGGCAAAAGGGAGTCATGCAAGCAGCTGGGAATTTACACATCATCGTCTGCGAAGACTCTCCTCTCAGCCCTGAACCGCAACCAACAGATGTTTCTCCATCTCAACATTTGTCTCCCAGCTTCGTCTTCAAGCGCAAGCCACCTCAGACGGCTTAATCAAACAGCGGTGAGATTATGCTGAACAAAAGTGTTTGGGGATCGGCGCTTGTATAAAACCAGGCAGCTGTTCTGAGTAATGATACGTCAGCTGTACAGCTGTCAGTCAGCGTATCGGCCAGTGATTTTGCAGTCTTATACAAGACGAAAATCAAAAGCATACGTTTCTAATAAACCAAATAGCAAAGAAAGTACAGAGCGGGCAGCAGAAAATGTTGCATCCCTTAAGACCTCTTTTAAGATACCCTCAGGCACAAAGGAATGACGTTAAAGGCCTTTTTTTATCCTTATGCCGTAAGCGGAGGCGATGTAGAGATTGTGTCTTTCATTTTAATCAGCATCGACTTATAGAGCCTCATATCTCATTGTTAGAAGCCGTGACTCAGAGATGCTTTGCACATGCTGTGATGACGCACACACACGCGCTTAAACTGCACGTTTCTGCCGGCGTGCTAAAATGCCCGGAGCACGACATTAACATAACGGCACGCGCATGTGCGTGGACGTCCGGCTAAATAGAACCACATAGCACAAACCCCAAATGACAAACAAAAGTTCCCAGAACTGGTACAGAACACAAAATGTCCTCAGGGCATGAAAACAGAGTGAAAAAAAAACAAACTCTGATGGCAGCTCACTCCAAACAGCCTTCCACAGGCGGCAAAAAACACACTTACAGTATAAAACGCAACCTTTTAGGTCCGACCGAGGCCTGTCATTTCAGTATTTTGAAATCTCAGCTGCGGCTTGTGGTCTATGCTGATCTGTGTTTCAACCTGCAAGAGATTCAGACAACAGGCAAAGAAAGAGAGCAGACCACTCTGCCTGGTGTTTAGAGTGATAGTGCGGGGGGAAGGTGAGATTTCTGGGCACATGGGCAGGAATAAAATCTCATTTATCACCTATACATTTCTAGGAGCTGTGAAAATAGAAAAAAGTAGAACTGATTACCCCTAACTAACTGCTAATTGGTCAGACTAGGTCTCAAGACACACCCAACATTCAAATTCGCATACTATCCATCCTATTAGAATTCGTATGTCCTCAATCGTAGCATTTTGAAATGTAATGGTAATGTTGAAATGTATATACTTCCCTATAACAAAAACAGTACATACCCTTAGAGCATAGTACGAGTATGTGAATTGGGACACAGCAACAGCATTAATTTAGTGAGTATGTTTTTAACTGGCCCTTGTACAAATTCTGTGTAAACACTCAATATATATGCTGCTTAGATGTGGCTTATATGCATTGTTATAAACTCTCTATATAGACAAACTTCACCACAGTATAACTGGCTCATAATGCTGTCAGGGGCCCCTTCATAGTGTCGGGGCCCCAGTACTTGTGGGGTCTGTGTGGGCATCTTATACAGTAGCATTTCTGATGTGTTATGAAGTTTACGCGTTACTGTTTACATCACTGTTTAGTCATAAACAACAAAGAGACAATGTGTCACATTTCTGGCTGTCATAGAAATGTAATAGCACGGAATAAACAGCTTAAATGTAATAGACTTGTGTTTTAATGAAGTGTAAGATCAAGCATGATTCCCACAAAGAACTTATTTTCATTCAATTTTAACTCCTTTGTTTATTTTCTTTGCTAGACTGTTGTTTGAAAGTCCTTGATGTGCCAGAGAGATGCATTTTCAGGCAAAGGCCTTTAATAATAAGTGATAATGCATTTCACTGGCAGCCAGAGCGAGACTTTTTAGTCTTCATTTTGTCACGTCGCGCGCTGTGCGTGGCTCACACAGACATTTTTGTCTCAAAGATTTATTTACTTTTCTCTCTGAAATAATGAATTTTGGCTGTCTGAATCACATTAGGAGAGGTGAGAGAGGAATCAGAGAGACAGACAACGCTTGAGATTTACTGATCAATATGCTGACCAAACACAATTTCACTGTCCCTCGTGCGTTTCCTCCGTGGCCCCCACTTCAAGAGCCAAAAATGGATAAACTGTCAATACCATCCAGGCTTTGATCCGCCAGGCCCTTTTGTCTGTCAAAAAGTGTCCATTTATCGACCTGACCCTCAAAATTACCTTTTATGAAGGACGAGAGTCACCTCTACTAATTGCACCAGCTGCCTCCAGAGACACGGTTGTTTGGGAATTTTAAACACAAAGAAAGGAATTGTGGGTAATAAAAACATGATGCTGTGAATCTGCAAAACCCTATTAAAGCAGAATACACAGCAAGAAGCTACTTTAGCTCAAGAAGAAACATTTAAGGGCAAACAGCTTAAAAAAGAATACAGAGAGATTTTAAGGATGTGTGTACTTATAAAAATAAAAAAAACGATTTACTCTGTGGGTGACACGTCAGAGGCTAAATATAGTGGCTTGTGATGTCACGCCTTTTAAAGAGAGCTGTGAAGTGAATTGACGAGACATCTCAGTGGGCTTTCACCCAAAACTGCCATCATGTTGCTTAAGTTCCCTGCAGCTTTGCTACGTCAGCAGAAACACGACTGATGGTCAACACCGAACGAAAAGCTGCGCGGATGCACGTCACAAATCCACCATGACAGGCATCTATTGAACACACATATAAACACGTTTAAACATGGACAAAGTGTCAATTATGGAAAGAGGAGCAATTAATCTGATTTTGTGACATAGTCGGAACTCATTGTAATCAATGGTTCTGTGCCCATAGATGCATGAAACATTTTTTGACATAATGTGGAGTTACTATAGTTACTATGCCCTGTGTGTCAGACATACAATAATTTAATTTACAAAAGTCATATATGTGAATGGATTGACTAACAGTAAATAACTGGTGACGCTGGAGAAACACATTTTTGAAAACAACGTTTTTAAAAATCTGAATTGTTTACAAACACTGCCCATCATTATGCAATATTTTTATTATACGAGCAGAAAAATACAGAGCTCACAGTGATATGAGAGACGTGAAACTAGCACAGATATGAAGCAAATCAGTTGCCTGGGAACAAGTGCCTGACACAAATACAAATAAAAGCAACAGACCAATCAGAATCAAGCATTTTAGAAAGCTGCCCAGGAAGGTCATATATCCTATAAAAGTGATGTGGATAATGATAGACTGAATTAGATCTAAAATATGGCTTTGAATTTATATATACATATAATCGAGAGCAGAATTTCACCTGAGGGACCATATGGCATTAGGCATCAATTTCAGAGGTCAGTAGGACCTCCACTGACTGTTCGCTCATCATCAATACATTGTCTGTGGGGATAACACACTTTGTGTCCCAAGTGATATGATCTACAGATATGGAATTCTGTATTCTGTACTGTACTCGCCTGAACTTGAAAGGTCAAATTTGGGTGTAATAAATGTATGGAAATTATCCAAATTAATAAATCATTGTAAGTTTATGCAATTATAATAAACTGTAACTTCTCATTTGTCAGTAGTAACTGGCCAGGATCGCAGATTCTAAAGAGCAGGGCTGGATGTTGCTAATGCGTTTTGGCACATGCAGAGAAAACGTTGGCGTAAGTGTCGACTGCAACCCGTCCAGTTGTTGCCACTTAATCAGGTGACTAGCAGGTAGAAAGTGCTGAAGATGTGAGGTCGCACAATAGAAACGGAGCCGAAAAATCAGGCAGGGAAGCTTGTTTGAGAGTGAATTCGGCAAGCTAACCCTGCAGAGAGAGCGGCGCTTGCAATCACAGGAAATAAGGCAGGTAATGCGCCAGCCAATAACTGCTAGAAAATAAGAGGCTGAATAATGAGGGGGCAAAAGGTGCTAGAGGTTATTGCGCTGACAGTTGCGAGGAGAAAATGCGACAAGTGGTTTACCGGAAAACAGAAACACGATGACAGGTAACTAATTGGCAGCTGAAGACAGTGAACTGCAGACAAAGAAGAACAGCACATGACACAGTGCAGGGGCCGGAGGAAAAGGCAGGAAATGAAGCTAGTGCAGACAGGAAGTACCAGAATAGCAGGAGACAGAAGCAGATAATATTGTTGAGATTTATTGAGATGTAAGTGTTCTGAGGGGCCGATGCACCTGAGTGTGATGACTGGTGTGCAGAACTGCTGATGTGAAGGGAAAATGTGCTGGGCAAAGGTATAAAGCCAGCGTTGACTCCATTCAGCTGGTAAGTCAACTCAGACATCCTGTAGGGTCCATTGAAAATGTTCTGCTTTATTAGATCCTGACTTTACAGAATTAGTTTTTGAGGGCCTGTATAACTTGCAGGACTTGTAAAAAATAGCACACATCGTGTGATAAACGAATGGTAAATGCGGAATATAAACCTGCCACCTGAACATATGCGACTTAAACCCAGAAAGACTGCAGAGCGTTGAACGTCCAATAAGAAAGTCACAACGAAACAAGAACCTGTTGTGTTGGCTTTAAGAAATAGCACGGCTTTCTCTAACATCAATCCTGGTATTTCAATCTACAGTCACGGAGGTGCTGTAGTGGCAGTCAGGAGAAAGCCAAACAACCCAGTGTTTGTTTTAAAAAAGTCAAGCACTGAATCTGCACAGAGGCCTGTTCAGTCTGTTGAACCAGAAAAACAACAGTCATTTATTCCTCTCCTGCCACCCAGAAAACCTGCAATAGAGACGCAACAACCACCTACTGGAATTAAGAGCAGCAAAATTGTTTTCAAGCAGGAGCTCTGTATGTATTATGCAGAGTATCACATGAGCTATATGTGGCTTGCAGGCAGCGAATCAAGAGCCAGTTCTGTGTCGGGTATTCACAGCACCTTAACTGGATCAAGCTGGTGAAGATAAAAAGCAAAGGTTTCAAAGGTAAATGTACCAGGTAAGCAACAGTTTACTTCCAACACTGACTGGCGAGACTACACCTACATTTGGTTATCAGGATAGTTGTGAATTTTTATTAAAGAGGCAGTAAATGTGTTTGAGGCATGTCTGAGAAAAACAAAGTGGATCAGACCTTTCCCCACAACACCATAACGTTCTCATAGCCAATCAGCAACAGGGGGCGTGTGCACCAGCTGTTAATCCCTGTACAACATGTTCGCTATTTTGAGGGCGGAGCAAAGAATGGAAGGGTTGTGTTTGTTTGACAATTTTAAGTATCAGCGGAAATCGCTTATTGCACTTTTAAGAGCTGTACACATCTGGTAATAAAACACATTTCTTAGAACAGCACTAGATAAGCCAACTAGTATTGGTTAGTACGCCTTTGTTAGTACCCTAAAGGGTATGCACTTTGGGAAGTCAAAAAGAGATGAGAACAAGCCCTTCTTCATCGAAATACCATGAGTTTATGGTGTCAGTACCTTGAAAGAGAATTTTACAGTACACAGAGACGGCATGTATATGAGACCTACACCTGTTTCATACAGAGCGCTTCATGTTAGTCTGACATGCATAAACGATCAAAGACGTAAGCTACTTCAAGACAGTATATAGTGTATACTGAAGACACAGAGACATTATTCAGATTATGCAGTTGGAAAGCGTGACAGGTTACATCTATAATGAGGATCAAGCCGTGAGCGGTCTGTCCGCAGGCTTTGCGCAGTACATAAAGCGCATGCTGAGCCGGGACGCAGATGCCCAGCAGTAAAGCACAGTGACGTGTCTTATCTCTACCTTCATTTCCTACTAGGGGGCGAGCTGAGGAGATCGTGCTGAACACTCATCTGTTATATACTCGCACGATAACTGATTTTTCATTTTTAAACCCCAAAAAGTTACAGATTGCAGCTTTAACCCACCTTCCCCTCATCACGCAAAAGAAGTACAGGCCCCCATGACTTAAAATTAATTAAACTTGCTGCAGACAGCATGAAAAGTGCTCCTGTTTATGTGCATTCATAAATATAAATAGACATGGATTCTCATGTGCAGGACGGTGGAAGAAACCTCGCTGCTGTGCGCTGGTTGTCATTCAAGTGTGTAATATCTTAAGTGAACGAGTGCCAGGGGAAATATAGACCTCTGTGTAGACTGAGAGCTGCTCGGGAAAACAAGTCAACACATTAGCCTTAATATTGATTACGACACAAGGGCAAGATGGCAATTTTACACACAGCAGGGCGTTCGAGAGGTCACGAGGGAATTTGACAGCTAAATAAGACTGGTGGTGCCGCTCAACATGTTCAAGAAAGCTTACTGTAATTTAAATGTGCCTTAAAACAGATCTGCTGCTAAAACCATCACGGGCCACTCAGAGACAAGACTGTCACGTGCAAAACAAGGACAATTGTTTTGTATTTACACTTTGAGGAAATATTGCTTAGCAATGCAACACAATCAAAGCCAATCATAACACATTTGATATTTATTTGTAAGTACCATTCAGTACATGCAACCAAAGCAGCTTCCTTGATAACGGCGTGTTATTTTGATCATTATACATTTCAGCACATGTTGATGGGCTAATGCATCTGTCTTTCTGGAAATGTACGTTTCATGATTGATTGTTTTGTTGTGTGCTGCTTTGAGAACGCTCAGCCCATACCGAATCCTAACTGCTCATATGTATGCATGAATCTACTGAATAATTAATGGGATGCTCTAATGTGACTGATAGAAGAAATATCTGCTCATTTGCATAAAATCTAAATACTTAATCTCGCGTGACACAATGATTGATTGAAGATCTCTACCCTTTGTTCATTGTGCATCATTATGTTAACACAATTCGTCTTACAGTTACTGTAACCGCGCGCAGTTATATTTAACTCCCAAAAAATGCATTGTGACAATTAAATGCACTTACAGTATAAATCACTATCATAATGTTACTGTGATACATATATAACATCATATTATATAATATATAATTATAGCTTATATATATAATATATATATATATATATATTGATAAAAGCATATTATAAATAACAGCATGTCTTGACTTTATGAAATATAAACAATGTTAGATATTATGTTTATGTTCAGCTGTGCAGGTGGGACAGGTGTGTGCAAACTAATGCTTAACCTAACACAATAATGTTAAACCAGTGGTTACACAACAAACATTCACCGCCCCGGCAGAGGTGTGTACTTGTGAGCTTCGAGACACATCTGGCCTCCCAAGAAGCTAAAAAGAGGCCAACACAACTTATGTGCTCCAGTCTGATGTCACTGTTATGCAATCTGCAGGATGTGCCACCAATATAATTCTCATCTCCCATCATACATTACTCTAGGCAGCTGCGACGGCCGCATGCATCCTCGCTCCTGAGATGAGCTGCTTTTACTTTTACCATCAGCTGCACCCCTTAACACGCAATTCTCCTCCTGGTCTGTTTAAACACGGGGAACAGGGCGAAGGAGTCAATTTCAGGTGTTCGCTTATCAGACAAAGGACTATAAAGTCTACCTAGACTACCTAGTCTTACCAGTGGAAAATGAGTTCATTGTTGTTGCACCATGCATAAATGCACCATGCGTAAAATGCTTTGACGCAATCAGAAAGTACAAACATAACATTTACATTGTGCTTAATGCTTAACATGATTTAGCCTAAAATTACATTCACACATTTACATTTACGCACTTGGCAGACGCTTTTATCCAAAGCGACTTACATTGCATTATACTATACATAGTTTCTGAGTATGTGCAATCCCTGGGCTCAAACCCATGACCTTGGCGTTGATAACGCCATGCGCTAACCACTGAGCTACAGAAAAGCTGTATATTGTGTAAATTAGTTTGGCATGCTAATCAAAAATGTGCATAAAAATATGACCAGGTTAACAAACACATGCTTTGAACGGCATTAAACAGGTGAAGGCAAGTGTTGGGCGGCGATGATGTGGTTATTATGCGGAAGGAGGTGGAGAAACAGACAAGGATAAAATGAGCAGCTTGAAATGAAATTGCTCAAGGCCAGTACAGAAGTGTCACATGTTTTACATAATTTCAGATCCCACTCTACAGAAGTTTGATATTGAGAGATATTAGTTACCCAAAAACCTCCAGAGACATTACATATATAACAGCTAAAAGTGGAAGAGGCTTCCCTTCCTCTCATGTCCTCAAAGAACAGGAGGAAGTCAGGATGAAAGAGAAAAAGAGATAGAGGACACACGTCTAACAGAAGGAACAAAGAAATCCTCAAAACTACATATTACACACACTCCCACACACACACACACACACATATATATAAAACACACCCACACCTCAAAACAAAGTCTTACGTATATTGTCATCATAGTCACAATGCACCATATTTAGCAAGAAAAAATGATAAAAAAAGCATCCATTTGCTAAAACACTTCTTTTTTGGTTTGCCACAAAGATTGTAAACGGACAATTTCAGAGACTACTATAATGATTCTGTGACACTGCCATTATAGGAGACAAGTAAAAAATATATATTAAACAAAGAGGCCATCAGTCCCCAGCTGCCACTACCTCCACAACCAAGTTTTGCCTTGTCTTCCTGTCAAGAGAGACAGCTGTGTTGTCAACAGAAGCTGACGGTCAAAGAAACATTACCTAGCCACACACCACAGCCAGAAAACCATTAAAGCGAATGGAATTATCACAGAAGAACCGAAGATTATTCAAACTGACAGGACTCTCAAAGCCCCATAAGATAAGTTTCAAGCAAGCTGAAGATAATTTCCAGAACAGATTCCTGAGGGATTCTGGCTCTCAGCCCACTTTTTAGAAATGATCTTTTCAAAAATATCTCTCTCGGTCCAACTTATTGAACTTGCACAAGCCATTTTCAGAGAGATTTCCAGCTAACAGTTTCATTAGTCAAACTAAAGCACCTGTATGATTTTACATTTTACAGCATCTCTGTGGTAATTTGGGCACCTGGGATCAAAATCTGCGCATTTGGGACATGCGGACTGCAATGAGATCTCTACGAATCCTGTACAACTTCCAAAAATTATTTTGTGCAATGCTGCTTTTGTGGTAAGCGAGCAGATTATTGGCTTGCAAATTTTACTGCCCACACATTAATGATGAAATATGAGACTGCAGGACTCTGTCTTAATGCAGGAAGTCTGCTGGTGTGTTATATAAGAGTGTACGTGTAAAAAAAAAAGTAATGAAGACTGATATGCAACTAATATCCAAAAACCAACAGTGAACTCCCTGGGGTTGTTTTAATTTGACCTTAAACGCTTGTATTTTATTGCACAAGGCGACTGGGTTACTGTCACTTATTTATTCGATAGCTTTAAACGAGCGCCGGTTTAGCACATTTTCAGTCAGAGTTAAGAATTTATTCCTCATTTGTGCTGTTTGAGACGAGCACTTTATACGACTATGAACAATGTTGTTTTCGTTTCAACGGAAAGGTGTGAAGGAACTCTAAAGGAACCTGTTTCCTTACAGTATATCATCATAAAATAAACACAGCTATTAAAAAAACACAAAAAGGAGACGATTAAAAAGACCATCTTTCTGTGTATTATGTGTCCACATTGCAACAGATCTTACAATAACACCCAGGCCATTAGAACAATTAAATCTGTGTGTTTTATTCTTCTTCGACATGTAGCACGAGGCGGTTTGATGCATATACTATAAAAACGTACTAACCTGCATGCTTGCAATTAGTTTACAGTCTTTTACGTACATACTTAGCTAATCCTTAGAGGCAATAAAAGAAAATTGAATGTCTAAACAGGAAAATAAGGGGGAAGCTCATAAGAATAACCTGCAGTCCCATACTAAACATCATGTTTACAGTGCAGCAGTTCCAGGGCATCAGAACAGCAGTAATTCTTAGGCCAAACTCCAAAAGGAAACACAAGCAATATGATCAATGCATTCATTACATCTCGAAAAGACAGACACAACTGCGGATGCCGGAGGAAGGGAAGAGAGCTATTTGATGCATCTCTCTGATATAGATCTGGGTGAACGTGGCAGACTTAAGACTGTTGCAATACGATATCAAAGAGCTGATTGATCAAGAGCTTGAGACGTGATCAATATAAGAGTCAGAAAAGACGCTCACATAATCCATCTCTTCTGACTTGCACTGTAACCAAGCAACAGAGCACCAGTGTTAAAAGAGGAACGACTGGTGTTGCTCGCGATGGTAAGGCGCGTGCGTGAGATCGTGCTATTAGATAGCTTCAGATCTGACCTTTTCCTAGCGTGTATTACACATGTAACCTGTCAACATGACAGATTTTTGTGTGCAGTTCCTGGAGGGGGCACGTTTGGTACATGCGGGTGCTTGTGTTTACATGTCAACACATCAGTAATAGTTTCCGGATCCGTATCTATGAAAATCTTAACAACAAAACAGGCCTCTTATACAAGAAAGCATAATTATCCATCATGGTTCTATAAATTAGGTCAGCAATTACGCTGGTACAAGCCTATTCTGAAGTGCCTTCATTAGATTCATTTACGAAACTATGAAAAATGCAAGACATATCTGTAATGCTCTACTAAATAAACGCATTGTGTCTTTACCTGCAGGCGATGCGCTCCAAACAGCTGCTATAAATGTCACTGTACAACACTGGCGCATCTAAGTCAACAAACAAACGCGAGAGATGATAAATCAATACTGAAATAACACAATAATATTCGGCTTCGTGTCATTATGTGTATTCCGTACTGCTGACATTTTAAAAGCACCGAGCTGCTTTAAATGATCGCAATAACTTCCACAGTAATTAGCCCAAAAGAATTGATTAAACCGTAAACGCACAGACGTATTAAAGTGATTTAAGACAAATGAATACCCGTCCAGGCTGGGTGCTGAGCTGTTGTGTTATAGTCACTGTGTGGTGTTGGCTGTGCGATGCAGCCCGCTGGGATTAAAATGAACTAAGGAAGTGCCCAGTATGGGGCGGCAGAGGAAGCAACCAGAAAGACAGAAGACGACGCTGCGATGCTGGGCGTCGATGGGGCTTAAACATCTTTCCTTCCCCGGTCCAAAAGGAAACTGGCACACAGGCTTAACCCCAGCGGCAGTCCGTTTGCAGGGCAGGGGCTTTCCTCACGCGTAATGAGCTAAGCCTGTTTTAAAAGGGGCTGGAGAGATTAGGCCAGGCCCTGGTGGAGAAGACGATCCGAGTGCAGTCTTGCCCAACTGTGTGATGGGATAAAAGGGATCAAACGCCTTTGGCAGGCCCCTGCAGAACCGGGGCCACCCCTCAGACCCCTGTAATGAACACTTCTCATAAAAAAAACTAATCTCTACTGCCAACACAGGCTCCTTAATTAGATTAGCACTGCATTAAAATGGGGGAAAGCACTGGTCATTTGGAGGACTTTAAATGTTTGATTGATATCTAGTCAGTGTTATTTTGGGTGGATCACATTATGACTTCAAGGGCCTCTCAGATGCTATAAAACATCATGCATTTAATGTGCTCTGATATTAACGCCTGCTGTTTTTTGATTGGACTGTGTTTTTTTTGTGCTCCGCTCATAAAGATCTCAAACAGCCACAGCCAGTGTTTCCTCCTCACCCTTCTGTTCGATGCACATGTAAGTTTGGCACCACAACCCAAAGTCTGCTTCAGAGAGCACCAGCAGTTTATTACTCGTCGGTAAACAAACGTTGTGTTGAGCTGGTCAGGACCATCAGATAAACAGAGCAGATGTTTGATAGTGCCTCAGTGTTTACACTTTTCAGCGGAATCAAACTACGAATCTGTGTCCCTACAAATTTATCTTGGAACAGAAAATGTGTTTTTTTTATAATACACACTTCGGCTTTAAGGAAGTAGCATCGACCCTCATAGGTATATATTAAAGGTATGCAAAATGTTTTTAACATTATTGAAACATACAGTATGAACAACTTATAGAAGAGACATGAATTTTACACGTGCAAAGACTCGTGATGTTTGGAAACCTAATGTTTGGTTTTGGAACATTTTCGTGTGAATCCACATGTAAATGCACATGGGAAACTCACAGAATCACATGGGAAACACATGGTCACATGATTTTCACGTGTGGAATTCATGCGTCTTTTCTGTGAGGGAAGAGAAACGCTAAATTATTTCATTCTGGTTTTAACTCATACCCTCAAATAATTTATGCATAGAACGGGATTCATGTCTCTTTAAGAAATCAAATGGCATAAATCATTTCTCCATCCTGCATATCTCACACTGCTGCTACCCCACCTGTTCATTTCATTCTGTCTTCAGATGAATGTGCCTGCAGTCTTTCCATCCCATGGTCCTGCTCCATCATCACATCCCACAATCCCCTGTAAGAACTTACTGAATCACAAATCCACCTGCAACAGTGAATCGCATCAGATTGACTGACACTTGACACTTACAGAAGATTAAACATGGATCATTTTACATGCACGCTGCTTTTCCTTCATGCCAAACTTTCTGATATCAGATCTCTTGCAGTAGTAACGTCTGTTAATCAGTTAAAATGGTTTCTATTCATATTTTCAGATGTTTGGCTGAAAATCAAAAATGACATTTCGTGGCATTTTCAGCCAACAAATATTGGCTCTCAAAATTCAGGTAGTTCTCTGGATGAAGCCGCAGGTGCATCACAAACAAAAGTTTGCTAGTTTGCTTTGCTAATGCAGAGATCCAATATTTGTGTTTTTTTTCCCATCATCCCTTTCACTCCTCCCACACACACTTACATTTAGGCATCTGGCAGATGCTTTTATCCAAAGTGACAGTACATTCAAGATACACAGTTTATTAGTATTTGTGCTCACTGGGATTCAAACACACAACCTTTGCACTGCTAACACAGTGCGCTACCAATTGAGCTACAGGAACAGTCATACAGTAAAGCCATAGCTTGTGATGTGCCAGAGCCCGGCATTGAAACTGCATTTCAATAAATTGAATTACTGTAGAACTCCTCTGGAGAGTATCTGAGGAAGAGGGAATGGATGTATATTAATACACATTTTGGGGGACACTGTCAAGCTAATGGTTTTCTTGGCACTGGCATGTTTTGGCTGAGCGAAGAGGAAACTAAAGAAAGTACCACTCCCTCATGACATGAGTATTAACACAACAAATCTCAGGAAAAACTCTGTTACGGGAAAGAAAAAATTGAAAGACGTTGTGCTGTACTGTAAGCAAACATAGGAATGATGTCACGCTACTGTACATGATAAATTGCATAAAAAATAAAAAACTGCATAAAACAAGTGAAGATTTACATTGTATGCCAGTCTATTGGCTGAATATTCTTCCAGCTACAAAAACAAACAAACAAACAAGTGAAAAACAAAAACAAACAGTAATTTTTGATAACGACCATAATATAATCTATGATTTAATCTTCAGTGTTTCTCTGGCTTTTTCTCTGCCTAATATAAAGTAATGGAAGGGTTTGCTCTGTGTGTGGCCTCAGTAAATCACATGGGCTTGTAAAAGACAAGCAAACCGGAGAGATATAAATTCCTGTGCATTATTCTCCTTTCATCTGTGATGGCCTGAAGCCAGATCTACACAGCGTCTCCTGTGGTAAAGTGCCATATGCGACATACGCATGTTTATGAATTTCTGGGAGGTGGGTGAGAAAATGCAGAGATATTATATAGGTGTGATGTTTATGAAATATCTGTGGTACCCAAGGTCAGTGGATGCTGCAGACCTGTGCCAAAATATTGCAACTTGGCAGACTATAGTATTCATACAGTATCTGTACATCCACACTGAATATCCCTCATACTGTAGCATGCAAAAGAATGGATCATGCCGTGACCACACTCATTTCTGTAATATTTACACTCGATGGGATTTTGGTAAATGGATATAAATATGATAATTATGATGGTGTTTATTTTGGCACCTCTGTAGGTGTAAAGTGTAATCCACTCCTTTTTTTACAACATATGCAAGATCTAAGCGGAAATTACACCTTTGACCAATAAGCTTCAAGTACGTGAACTTTAATGATAAGAAAATTCAAAGAGGATAGCAATAGCAAGCTTAAAAAGCATAAGATTCCAACCTCCCTTCCAAAGCCACGCCTCCTCCAAAACTGCACCTAGGTATGCAAATGCATGGTTTGACAGGCAAGCAGAACGTTCTATCATTGCATTCAGACCGTATTAACTTAACTTCTTAACTTTTCAGAAAAACACTGTGATCAGCTTCACGAGACACTTGTAGGTGCCCTCCGGAGCGCCGCCTCATCAGAGCCTCTCCACGGGTCTCTTCTGCTATTTATATTCCACCATAGCTCATCATATCAGTCTCTTGTCTGATGGATCGTCTCCTTCACAATACATGAAGTGACCCAGTCACTCTGTTCCTCAATGCTTTTAAAAGAGAAGCTCACACAGTCATTATTCGCTGTTCCTTATATAACTCCAGAATCCACGACTCTCTTCCATAGAACACAAGATTCATTATTTTGATTCGTAGCTTGATTTTTTTTATCAACACATTACAAGCGACATTCATTTTCAGTGAATAATGAATTTTGTTTTATTCTAGTCAACCCTGTGGATTCAGAAGATCTACAAAACAACACGTCATATTGTTTAATTTTAGGAGTGTTTTATAGCCCTTTTTGATATTCTGGAGCTTGACAGCCACAATTCTCATTTACTTCCATTATACAAAATAAAATTCATAACAAAAAAATGGCATTTAAGCTTGGAACAGCACGACGGTGAGTAAACAACAATTTTTATTTTTGGGTGAACTTTCCTTTAAAATCCAAATGTCAAGCCGGAAGTCAGAAGAGATCACAAATAGGGAAAGAGAGAGAGAGACAGAAAGAGATGCAAAATGAAAGCGATGACAGAGAAGGAGAGAGAAAAATCCATCACTTCAGCAGCAGAGTGAAAGCACAGCTGAACTCGGGGTCTCTAGACAGTGAAAGAGGGCTCACAAGTGATTATAATGACAAATGATCTCTCCAGTCTATTACTCATGAGCAAAATAAAACCAGTAGAATTACAGCCATAGAAGCCCTGTGCAAATACAAGTCCATATCAAGAGACCGGATTAGGAAATGTGAAATATCATTATGATTTAACACTCTGTGCCTATAGCTACCCGAGTGAAGGTACAAACTTGAAAACCATCTTAATTTCCTGTTATTTTTTATTCCCTGCAGATGTTGTACAGTGAATGAAGTTTCTATATTGCTCAGTCAGCAAACTAATGAAAACACAACATGAAGAAACTGAACTTAATACTAAATACTAACTAAATCACAACTACTATGAAGTAAAATCACTCTTATTCTCGAAACTGTTGTTTGTTTTTAAAGAATCCTCCTGTGTTATCTGAAAAACATTTAAATGACAACGCTTTTACAAATCCACATATGTACCAAACGCCGATAATATTTTCCAGTTTTTTTGGAAAAGTAACATTAGGCAAATGTTAAGACAGAGTTCCAAACTGATCAAATACTAGAAAGTGCCAAACATCTACTGTCTACGGAACGTGGCAAATATTCATCAAATATTCATCAACAAATGAGCTCACCCAAGAAGAAATGGACATTTGACAGCTGGCAAAAACAAAAGCTTCAAAAATAATACCGGCATTCATTCAGCATTTCTTTGAACCCGTTTCAACAAAAAGGTACATCTTGTTCCTGTGAAACCTGGAAACCAGATCCCCTGAGCAACAGTAGAAAGCATGACTTTCCCGATGAGTCATCTTATACCCTGCTTCACACGTAGGTACATTTACATTTGGAGGAGGCCAAACGATACCTGCAACCCACGATGGCCTTTGCCAACTGTTATACATAATGAGAAATCCATAATGGCATGGGCGACCATCTCGTGGGAGTCATTAGAATATAAGGCTGTGCTTGAAGGTTTATTGCAATGGAGGAATATAAAGCCATTTAACAGTGGACTCATCTTATGGTGCAGATATCCATCAAGACATTTCATTGTAAAAGGGTAAGATGGACCTATTCGTTTCACTAATTACAAACTCGAGGACACCTTCCATACCTTCTTCAAAGTACATTGACTAAAATACACTATTTTAGTTTAAAACATGGTACATGGTTCGATTTAAACCATGTACCATGGTTAAACCATATACATATATTACTGCGGAGTCGCTAACAACGAGAGCTAGTATTTAGAAAAGTAGTCGTAAGTGAGTTGGTAACCATCATTTTATTTGTTTGTAGTGTCTGTAGCGCTGCCTTAGTACAAATTTACAGTGTCGATAAAAAGTGTACTAATCCTAAAAGCGTTTCAATTTACAGTACTCAGGGTCCCATGGAAAAACTTTTTTCTCCTGTAATCGACTCTCGTATGACTTAAAAAGCCTTTTTTCTATTTATTTTGCAGACAAAAAACAAATACGTTCAGGCAAAATGCTTCAGCAATTCGCGTGGGATAGCGCAGCATTCCAGAGGAAGACGTGGGGTTGCCAGGAGTCATCTGTATTCATGCGCTTCCGTTCCAGCAGGGGGTCTGCTGCTCATAAACCTGATAAGCTATCTGTAGATGGTCCCTCTTAAAAGCAGTGCAATTTTAATCAGTACCTGTTGCCTGAAGTGTTTTGAAGGCAAAGACTCTCTAATGGGTTTTAACATCGTCAGCACTGAGAATGAAAACACATGGAGGCTCTTCAGAAGTTCACACAGAGAACAGAACAATGCACTGAGGTTAGGGTTCAATCAGATGCCTGCGTGTCTGCAGGTGTGTGCGTTCGTGATGCTAATAGAACAACAGTGATGGCTGTTCAAAGGTGTTTCCTGCAGAACACCAAATATCTCCAAAATGGCATTAATTCTGCCCTTATTCTTTCTTGTCTTGTTGTCTCTGATGATGACTATCCCCAGAAAACACTGAAAATGTTACAAACACTGCTGCAGAATCCATCTTAAATCAGAAATTTTTGTTTTATGGAACACAATGGCTAGTCAGTCAGCTAATGACCAGCCTGGACCAGCTAAAAAGCAGCTTCCATTGTCCAAATAGCTACTGTGTTATGATGGAATAACATCCCTAACTGGTCTGGTAATTAATTGGTGCAGGAACAGCAGGCCAGCCTAAACCAATATAGAAGCGTCCTACCATACCACACCCTGATAATGTGGGGGTTTTATATGGTCATTCAAGATGGTCATAAGTTAAATCAGTTCAGCTGGTCTTGGGTTTTGCTTTTGGTGAGCAGAAACCCTATTTACTTCAATTTCAGGTAAAAATGTCTTCTTTTGTTAAAAACAGGTTTTGTGTATTAGCATACAATAATATTGCTAACAGTACCCGCACTGGATTAATACACCTCTAGACTTCAGTGAACTAATGAGAAGTCTGGATTAGCTTTGTGCCAAATCCCCTCACAATGTTTCTGCGCTAAACTTCTTGCTAAATGCTAATTAATAAACAAATAATCAGGCCCATTTCCCCTTTGCCACAATCACAGACCAATTACAGAGAAAGAAACAAAACACACAACTAGAAACCACAAAACAAATCCACAAAATGTTTGAAATCTTTCAATATTAAACGGCCGGGACTTTCTGGTTTTACTTTAGGTTTTCCAACATACAAGGAGACCTGGGTTCAATTCTGACCATTTTTGTTTGCTTTCTAACTTTCGAGAAAGAGAGAGAGAAGGAGAGAGGAGGGGGAAAGACAAATTCACTGTCATCCTAATAGTCTGAAATTCAGGATCTTCTATCTAGATTTTCCTCTAGAGAAACAGTTTCTATTATCATGCCCTAGGCTGCACTTGTTCTTGAGGACCCCCCCAGCGGCTGCTTTCCCTCTCCATCCCAAACACACAGAAATTACTTACTCTGTCTTTAATATACCTGCTGCCCCTTACGCTGCTGAAAACGAGTTCTGCACGTTTGAACGTGTGTCTGTCAAACTGCGTCCCTGATCACAGCTGACTCTCCTCTGTTCTTCCTCTGACCAGAGATGTCTGAGGACATCCGTGTGCGTGCGTGTGCACGCGTGCGCGTCCACCTCTGATTGAGAAGCATTACACCTTGTCAAAGGAGAAACTAAAATATGTGGGAAAAGAAAGATGGAGCAAAAAGAGAGAAAAACAGAGACTAGTTTTACCTTCTGTTGTCAGCATAGATCATATCAGAAAGGCCCTGTCGGTTTTGTACCGCTGCCAAATGTCTGCTTGATGTAATTTAGTACTGGGAGATGAAACAGCTTGATATGATTGTGGTTTGATCAGATGTTGGCTTGTGCTTTAAGCTGCACTGTGCTTCAGTTTATGCTTGATGTTTTAATGCGTTTCTCTACTGTTGGGAACTTCATAGTTGAACTTTTCTATAAGCAGTAACCTCCCTTTCGATTGCTATGGAGAAAAGACGACTTCTCTTCTCCAATGATATTGGAATTACCTCCGACAGCTTTCAACAGAGACATAGAGACAATACCCTCTGGAACAAGACTTCTGTGCTAATCTGAGGAAAATAACAGTTTGGTTGTTTGTGCATGATGTTTTGTCATTAACTGGAAACTTATGTCATTTTACACAATGGATTTGCACTCATGAGTGGCAATACCTGTAATACATCACTACCGTAATCAGAAGATTAAGGTCTCCAAAAGCTGGAGAACGCCACTGTACTCGTCATATGACCAATCACACTGGAGCTACAGGAAAATCGCAGTGCTGATTGGCCGATGGTGCTACAAGGAGAATCCCACACTGCATTAGGCTTAAAGTAACATATCATCTTATCAGTGTGTAACATGTTAATCAACGAACTCACAGCAATAAAACACACTTCTGTACTGGCAGATAAAAAAAGTATGTAAATGTGCCATTCCTGCTACATTTAGCAGTAAACTGTCGCTACCGTATTTATGATTTAGTGATTTTTATTGACTTTATTCAAGTCTAGTGTCAGTGTCTCGCAACAAAACACTAAATTTGCGTTCAAAGCATGATTAAGTATACTGAATAGTTTTTTTTAATAAAGCTGCAACTTTAGCCTCTATACCGCCTTCTCTGTTTAAACCATAATATTGCAGATTATTTTAGAATGCTTTTCATTACTATGCTGAAGTCAAATGAAGCCAAACTAACATTTCACAGGAAATCTGAGAGAAAGAGAGAAAGAGACAGAGAGAACGAGAGAGAGAGAGATTTTTTCCTCTTTTTCCGTCCTAATTTAAAAAAGGCAAATTTGCAAAAACAACTCTATACACCTATGCGCTGTCATTTGTCAAGCGTGTATAGATTCAGAACACCGCAGCTAAAATCAATGACCCCAGCATCCACCTGCCCAGGCCAAAGTGATAAACACTCTCACTGTAACTGTGAGTTCACTCGGGGTTAAATTATTTCGCCCGCACCGCTCTGTTCATTTCTCCTAATAAAATCCCCGGTTCTGCATCCAGCCAGGCACACACGGGTTCTAGAGCACATCTCAATAGAACAGATGCGGCTGCATGCTGCTCTTGCTGCATGCAACAATGAGGCAGTAAACAGAGAGACGGATTCAACACAAAAGGCTTTTTGCTGTAATGGATTTTTAAATAGAAACGTGTGTCTCCAGCTGCATCACAGGACTGTTTGTTCACTCTCCTGCACTGAGAAAACTTAATCCACCATCCTTACTGAAGATTACAGCAGATTTGCTTCAATTAAACACACACGCCACACCAAACACTTAACACACGGCCCACTGCCACATTGTTCTTGCTTCTGGGGGGGGTTGAAAATGCCGGAAAGCATCGCAATTACGGGTCATGCATTTCTGGTTATTTGTTGGCAATAACTATGCATTGATTATATATTTCTATGAAGACAATACAAGGTGGTTTTATCATTGTACCCCCACCCCACCTCAAGTAAGTTCATTACAGGATGTGCTCAATCAAAACTCTTCAACCACATTGAAGCCTACAGACAGAGAGAGAGCAAGGACCTCTGTTATATAATGTATAACATCGAGCATGCATATAGTGTCATAAGATGCACTTACAGTTTTCTTGCGCACATTACCAAGTCTTTCAAATAAGCATCATTTAGAAGCTTACGCTTTGGTTAAGTTAAAGGTTTTAAGCAGTTCAAATTTTGTTTTAAAAACTATTTTCAAAGGCTTAACTCACTTTACTTAAGTTCCTGCAGCTAACTGGGAATGCACTGTGATTCAATTCACTAAAAAAACATCCATATGCAAAAAAAAAAGTTTTTTTAACATGCATGCTAAAATTAGTTTGAGACACTTGACTCTCTGCTGTACCTCCAGACACTCTTGTGGAAGACCCCTGTCTTAAATGGGTCATATCTGTGCTAAGTATACAGATAATTAAAAGCGTGCACTAAAACTCATGCAACACTGCAGAGAGCTTGTGAGCGTGCTGTCAGTGTTTCAACAGCAAGCACAGACAACAGTGCGGCATGTTTACCGCGCATTTATGGCCGTGTGTGAATCAACACTTTCTCCATGTCAGCAGCCAATAAATTATCGTAGCCGTCGCACCAACTGTCTGCCTCCCTCACACATCAGGCAAACTTTGAATTGCACAGAGCTGGCACCAGTGCAAAAACCTCATCTACACATTCTAACACAAACACTTGTGTTTGTTAAAAACAATAGACTTAAAACAGTCAAACTGACACAAAGAAATGCATTGATCTGATTCTAAAATCTGACTGGATTTCAGATGATTTAAAGGTGCAGTAAGGGATTTCTGAGAAACAGTTGAAATTTTAAATTATCAACACACAAACAGAAATTTGTGCAGGTCTGTTTTCTAAGAAATACACCTTATATATATTTAAGAAATATTATGTTGTGTTTGCACACAGTCCTGTCTAAATGCGAGCAAAAATTAAGTGGATCCGACCAATCACCACAACACCATCACACTGTCCATAGCCAATCAGCAACAGGGGGCGTGTGCACCAGCTGTAAGTCATTGCCTACGGTAAGCAGTGTTTGTTATTTTGAGGACAGACCAATGAAGGGAGGGGTGTGGTTAGTTTGGCTGTCAATTTAAAAAATCAGCAGCATGTCTCACTTATTGCACCTTTAATAGCTGACACATGCTCAGGATGGTCTGACAAACGTTCAAAAATGCGTTCTGCAGATGTAAGCCTATGCCATTTTTCCGGTATATTTGACAAGAGGTTTGCTATACAGAAATGAGTTGTCTCAATAAGCCTGCCCATCAGTTGGACACATCCCATAATACTCTAGGCTGGTGTTGAATACTAATGCATGAATACCATTACACAGACAACCCACATGTAACAGTATGCAGAGAGACGCATGCATACTAATACAAATGCAAATCTATTGCGTGCATACTTAACTGACCTGCTGCGTAACTGCGGACACCTGTTTCCTGTTACAAATGCATAATTTTAAGCAAATACTTTTATACATTTATAATTATGCCCATAATTACTTTTTTATAATGACCTTGATTTTCCAAATGCAACAGTTGATTTAATCTCTCCTCAGATTCACGCGACATTTTTGGTCATCTGAATTGAACCGGGTTTAAGTTTATTTAACGTGATGCAGTGTTGTGTAGTGATTCCGGATAACCATTCACTCCTCCTAATCTCCAGGGAAACGAAAAAGTCTAAATGATGACCTATGCAAAAGAGATCAATACTAACGTCAGGTATTGGATTGGTTCAGTCCCCCTAGGACTAGTGTGTGATTGGCTACATAAACTGGAGGTGATTTGTACATATCTAATGCAGACAATTTAAAGTGACGTGGTCTCTCTGGACCTAACCGTCCATTTCCTGTTATCCACATGTAAATGGAGAAAAGCTAAACGGCTTTAGCAATAAAACCCTGCAGAAGCTCTTTAGATACTTCAGCACCACTGAAGAAAATCCACCACTGAACGAACTTGAAGTTCATTTCTTCACTCCATTGAGCAGGTCCACACTGAATGGATTGTAACAGTCTAGTTATTGAAATCAATACCAATAACCCTGATCCCTCATCCTCTGAACATTCTCCACCCAATCAATGAATGCTAATTTACACTTTGTCTATTGCACACATTTCCATTTGAAAGACGACGATGGTGATTTCATAAGAATAAAAATCCATGTTTGTCAACGACAGTCATCATGACCAATTCTTTTGACCTGAAATGCAAACGCAAATACATGAGTTCAACTATAATGTAAATTGTACATATAAACTATATATAATGTAAACTGTGTTCTCTCTATAGCTCATATATAGAGTTGGGCTGTGTTCAGATACACTGTATACTGCCTACTATTTTTTAATAGTAGGATGTGAAAAGCATTCACACAGTGGTTTAATACATTGTACATGACCTTACCATGCAAAGGGGATCTAGTTATCATCTTGGAAATAAAAACGGTTGCTTACGATCATACTAAAGATGGAAGGTGCAGTTGAGCGCATTGCATTATGGGATTTGACATTCCAGTACGCAGAAAACCTGCATACTGTGTAGTGTATACATACCGCAGAAATAGTGCAACTAGTATGGTAGTATATTATTCAGAACACACAGCCTTGGACTTTATAACCCAAGTACCTCTACACCTTAATATATAAAAATTCAACAAGCATGTCCATGAAAAGGAATTGCTTTTATTTCATGGTCGCTGAACATCACTGTATAATTTTGAATCAGAACTGACACAGCCCTTATTACAGCCGCTGCGTTTTATGGCTCTTTGCTTGGCTGACATTTTTGTAACATATGATTACATTACAGGACATCATTTATCGACTATTAAGATAATCAAGAGTTGATTTAAAAACCCTTAACGATCCGCAACATGATCAACTAGACCCACAAACCAAACGATGACACGCGAGGGGGGCGGAGCCTTTACATTTTCTCTCTGGCGTCAGAAAAGCGTTGACGTGCTGAGAGATTGAAAAGGGCCCAGACATGAAATCCTTCCAGAAGACTGCGGCAAACAAAGAGCGCAAACGTCCTCAATAGCCTGCCGCTCTTATTGGACATGACGGTCAAGTCGACAATAAGACAGAAACAAGATACAAGCTTGTGCAAACATTCGGCGCTGGAGAGTCTGAGCACCATCGCTGGAGTGCGTTAACTACAGTTGGCGATATCTAAAAACTCATCATCTCTAATCAAACGACTGAATGTACGGGCGTACCGTGCATCCCACATGGGGAAAAACAGGAATATTTGTTAAGGTTAGGGGACCGGCAGTCCGGGTTTATGGATATTGATGCGGATGGAATTGTGTGTCAGAGCAAAGCAGGAACTCCCAGACAAAACATCAGTCATCCCAACGGCCTCTTATACACACACTGAATGAGGTGCCAACCTGTGTCATTTAAAGAACCATTTCTGTCCACCTCGCTCTATTGTCCTCTGACAGAGAGAGAGGGAAGTGGGGGGCGCATGAGAGAATGTGGGTGTTTGACAACAGGAAGAGAGAGAGAAAGAGCGAGGGATAAATGAGGCAGGAAAGAAGAGTGGTGGAGGAGGGCTAGACATTCATCTCTATACCCTTTTGTCACTTTTAAAAATGCCCGAGTCTGTATAAAGCACTGCTTGGTGTCTTTTCAAACTAAAGCATCAGGAAAAGACAGGGAAAACTGGCTAGTCTTCCCATACATTTTCCTATGTATGTGTGTGTGTATATATATTTAATAATGCATGCAATTGTGTATGTCTGTAATCGAACGTCACTAATATTTTGTGTAAAAAGCTTTGTAAAGCTTTTGCACCATGCCAATGAAGCTACTGAATCTAAACAACTGAATATGAATCTAAACGAGAGAGACACAGAAAGAGAGAGAGAGACATGAGAGAGAAAGAGAGAGAGAGGGAGAGAGGGATGGGTTAGTGTATAGAGAACCCATTAACGTCTACACATTAGCATTAAAAGCAAAAAAAAAAACAATTTGCTTGGTTTTCTCTGTCAGACCAGCTGTTGAGAGACTAAACAGAGGCAATACGACCTATTTCAGCATGTGGATAAAACAAATTTATTTTTTCAATAAAAGAGTTGTTTTTGTGGGAAGGACACAGCAGCTTTAATTAAATTCTCTTTGTGTTATAAACTTGCCTGTTGTCATGACAATCAGTATGTATCTTTATCGGCACTTGTGCAACAGAATCAACAATCAACTGAATGCTTGATACAGTACCTCAACTGTGTTATGATTACTGCACACTCATGTAACTAAGAACATTTATAGCCAGGGTGCAAAATCAACACTC
>JAZGTJ010001729.1:0-51017 GCA_036877575.1 Botia almorhae | reverse complement strand
CAGAAAGGGCACAAAATGTGGCTTTTTCTGCTCCGCTCTAAGTGAACAGCGAAGTGAAATTGGCCAAATACTTCACACATTAGTAGGATGCCACTAAACTGGCAGCATTTTAAGCCTTTTTATTCGAATTTGCCTCATTAAATCATTGAGGTCTTCAGTGCCCAGTGCTGTACTGCTTTGAGGCCACAATTCACCAGAGAGCTGCTACAGTAGCCTCGATCAATACCAAGAGATATGACCTCCATCAAATAATCCAACAATTGCTATGAAAATGAAAATGCCATCAGCCAATGTTACATAACACAGCAGAAGAGAAATTGCCCATATGTTTAGTTAAATGCCACGGCAAATCGGTGTCATTGCACGCTGAATTGGTGAGCCAGCGCACTGGATGAGAAGCTTTTGATCAAGACCTTCCTGGCAGAATGGAACACTGGGAACGGTGTGTATTCTGCCTGCATGAGAGATTTAGACTGTATTCATACACGCTTCCCTTTGCTCTTGCTGTAATACACAGTTACAGCAGAAACACACAGCTGTAAAACAAGCTGTAAAACAAGTAAAGCTGGCCAGTAATTCACACATACATATATATATATAATGAAATTTGCATGTCAATTGTAAGCAGATTTGCTATAATAACCTTCAGTACAGCAACAACCTTGCTGTGTGACCTTGGTTAATTTATTTAGGCAAACAATTACAAAACATGAGTCCATACAAACCAAATAAACTTAGCAGTTATTACAACTACAGTATATATATAAGAAATGATAGTATCATAATCTTTCACTGTTTTGTATAACTCATTCCTTAAAACAAATGAATAAAACTAATTCCTTTTATCACTGAAACATTGACCAGTCAACACCGCTAGCACAAAGTTATGAAAGCCTGTTAGCAAACTTCAGCGTTTTGCTTTAAATAGGCCTTAAATAGACCTTACAGCGTCAAAGATAAAGAAACTAAGACAGACCAAAAAAATGCGGCTGACAGAAAAAAAAAATCATTTTCAGCCACAGCTCACTTCAGCTCATAAAGAGTTGAAAGGCATGAGCAGTAAATTACTGAGCAGGAAATGGAGAAACTGATAAGGGTTACAAACTAGGACAAGGAAAAAACTACAAAGGAGGAAAAAGATAAAGGCCTGCTTAGAAAAAACAGAGAGAGAGAGAGAGAGAGAGGAAGGTAGAGGGCTACATGTATAGAAAGAAAAATTCAATGTCCTTCTTTGCAAAGCAGAGCCAATAGAGCCTTAATTACTGTATTTTATTCTGTGCTCACAGAGGGACTAAGACAGAATGAGAGAAAGAAAGAGAGAAAGAAAGAAAGATTGATTTCCACAGCAGAGGGACTGGAAGAGTGACAGAGCCATGGAGCCCATCCCAGCACGGAGGCACATTTTCCTGCATACTGCAATTTCCTGCCCAGCGTCTTTCCATGTAGCGCCCACCACAGATCTCAACGCACTGCAGACACCATTATTACAAAGCCATTCACTGTTACTTCCAATTCTATATTTGCATGACTTTAAAGTGGCACTGCCTATTAACTATTTATCAGGGGGGTTTTTTACATTTTAAACAATATTTAAAATTTGAATTCTCTTTGATAATGATAACTGGTGTATGCCAATATACCCATGTTGTAACTGGATAAGTGAAATAGATTGATGTGAAACAGCCACTACAAGATTCTTTAAAAATATGTATTTGAAATGCGTAACTTTAAAATGCGTCCAAATTACATCCAAATGACCATACATTTTATTGATAATGAATACATTCACCATACATTCATATCATTTATTTCTTTATAGGTGTGGCTGTTGGTGACAATGATAACAATGTATTTAAATGGTCAGCAAACAAGCAAAGAATCTCATGTTAACAAGACATATATGTCATAGTTACGTAATGGCCTTCAGTGATTTGTGTTTTTTAGCGCATCCAGATATTGTTGTATTTTTACTGCACTGGTATAAGAATAGAGACCTAGCTCATGTGTTTACATATATAGCCTTCGCATCCATGGAAACCCAATCTCCTACACTGGCAGAGAGCAAGCCACTTTCAGAGATCTCTCTGGGCAACCACCAGACTGATTGCAGATCTCAAGATATGCCAATTTGCATATTCATAAAGCTCGAGTCCCAATTGGAAGGACTTTAAAACATTCTGATTAGGCCCACTTCCAGGATTTCTGCTAATCACAATTTGTGACGCTATGGGAATTTGGATTTCTTAAAGAAATGTGTATCAGCTACAATAATCTTTAATGTTGGTTACATTTTCATGTTTTGTTCCATTCTTGTGTTCCAATAAAACTAGCTTAATATTTCTCATTTATTAATTAGTACATGTGCTGGACTGTGGCAGATAAGAAAAAAATAAATGTCTTTTAATAGCCCACAGAGTCTTTTTAATAAAAAGCTAAAACGAGTAGCAAAGCAAACAGCAACAGTCATTACAGTGAAAACAGTCAAATTAATAATCATTAACAATGATAAATGCCAACAGTATTTCTGATACACACACAATGTGTTAGAAAGTCCCACTACTTACAGTACGTCTTCCTGGTCAATTCCTCCACCAACTCGGGTTTGAGCTTGCTGTTTGACTTCCCCATGCTCTCCTCTCAACTCTGACCTCCTCTAGAAATCTTGTGGGTTCCAGCTTGGAGCTGACCCCACCAGTATTCTTACCAGTTCGCTTGCTCCTTTGACAGAAGGCAGGTGGAAAATCTCAGAGACTCAACCACAGCAACAAAGTGACGGACAGACCAGCACTAACAAAAATTCTTTTGGAAATCCATCACAACTGTATTGCTTCTACATTCAAGCAAGAACTGCTTTTGGCCAGTGAGTCTCTTAACAATCCATCTTCAATTATGGTTTCCTCTGACGAGTCCTTTTGAACTGTTTTATCCTCAGATAAAAGCCATTCGTTTTGTCCTTCGCTCGTGTACAAGGCTCAGGTGTTAACCTCCGTTTGGTTTGATTTTTCAGTGGAAAACTGTGGGTCTGAAAGGTCTTTTCAGAGTGCCACTGGTTACAATAAACACTTATTCGGTTGCTTTCTGAGTGCTTCTCTGCTTGCTCGCACTTGAGCGGCAATTCTATCTGAGGCTCTCCGCCCACCCTCCTCTTCTCTGCCTCCTTATACTCCCTCACTGCCTCTGCCTTGGTAGCTCTCAGTGACTCTTAAAGGAGATTCCTCACTCTTGTTGTCTTGGTAGCTGAGACGAGGTGCTTGGTAAACTGGTAAAAAGCTGGTTTGGTTCTGGTTAATTCCTCGTTTTGTGCACTGAGATGTCCAAGTCACAGCGTTTCTGGTAGCAGGTGACAGGATCTTCAATAACATAGAGCACTGGCTGTGATTAATGACGACTTTCGGAGAGCAATCGTTAAAGGAAGAGAGACTGGATCACAATCTTCTTCATCATCTGGACTCTGTGAACAGTGCTTCTCCGAATCGTCACCGCCAGTCTCATCAGACAGGACGTGGAAGCTGGAGATAATCAATTTTGCAGATGTCACAGTCGGCTGATGGCACTCTTTTAATGCCCAACTGCAGCCTCTCCAAAACAGACACAAGATATTCACCCTCTCCTTGTAACTGCTGTTTGCTTGTCTTTAATTCTTTCACACACCTCTGTAGTTTAAACCAGCAACTCCTGTCTGCCAAGGTCTGGTTGTCCAGAGAAACCTCCAAACACTGCGGACACAAAGAGCAACGAGGTTAGACTGCACTAAAAAATAATAGTGCCTTTAATCCAGCACTCTTGATAGAGCTATTGAAGGATGAGCGCTGCCCTGGGGAAATCGCTGAACAGATTCTTTTCATGCAGATATCTCCCACACTTGACTTTCATGAGAATGATTTTCTCCTGTTGCCTGTGTACGGCTGGCACAAGGCACTGTACTCCTGCCAGCACTGCAAATGGATCGATATCCTCAGAAGCGGAGTCAAACTGAATTAGTCAAATCACATTACGAGAAGCCAAATATATTCTATAAGCCAAATATATTCTAGATTTGGCTTAGAGTTATAGAGTTTACTTAATTATTACAGACACAGATTTGCCTGTTTGCAAACTCTGTTGTCAGACATGGTTCGTTCAATAAAATGGTGCTTGTTCTGGGAGCTCAGGCAATGAATAAATAACCAGTACAACAAAGCCTTTAAAACATTCTCTGAACCTTTTCGTATGGATAACTCTGAGGCTAAATGAAGGGAAAAAATCGTCCTCTGATCTTGTTATCAGCAAAACAGTCTGGGAAAATGTTTAGAATCAAGGCACAGAATACAAATGCATTTCTAATAGAATCATCTCACAGAGGCCATTTTAAACAAGATGCGAGACCAAATATTCATTATAGTCTTATTTAAATGGTAAGCAACGATGCAAATATCCTCCTTGCATCTGTTAACTATCTAAAATATGTGTTCTCCCTGCGAAAGCCATTGAACCCTGGATGTAAAGACTTATTTTAAGAGAAAAATAGCTATACTGTTGTTAAGTATTTGTGCGTCATTTCTTGCTGTCAGATGTGTAACAAAAAACATACCTGAGATGGAGGAACTTTCTAATCTTTTTCATTTTTGCATTGTGTAAGAAATTTAAGTGCTACTGTCTGTTCTTTTCTCAAGTCTGTAGTTGCTTAAAATTTGATGGACATTTCAAATTTGAGTTTCTAATGATGCTGAATCTGGTAAATCTAATAACAGATGTATTAACATATTATTACAGTAACAAAAGAATACATTAACCTATGGTTTATAGGTAGCAATAATTGTAGTTCATGTGAAACTTTGGTCACTGTGTTTTTGGTAATACCTTCTCGTCTAAACGGTAACTCGAGCTTTATTGGTGTATTACGTCTGCTTACACGATTACAGTAATTAAAACGTTAACAGCCTGTTTAAAATTAGCACATTTTGGCAGGTGTCTGAGGGACCGCTATCATCAAAGTTAACCTCTAAAAGGGTAACACATCTCTAAAAAACCTTACTTTAATTGTTGTTGCAATGTGTCGGCTGTGAAACAGAATAGTTCATTGTGTCCATAGGAAACTAACCGGCACGGCGAACGTAAGGGCATCTTGCCATCAAGCTACGTGTCACTGTTCAAACACACTTCTTAATAATTTCTGAAGAAAAGTCAACATTAAACGACACTCACCGAGCAGTACTTAGCGATAGGATCGTTTCTCAGTGACGAACGGCACACACCTCTTCTTTCAGTGAGTCTAGTGTGTACTTGGGTTTGCTTTGCTTTGCTTTCTGAGCGTCTGTAAGCGACAGTGAGTTCATTCAGTCGGGACTGCTCTCACAGACTCTCTAGGGGCTGGACAAACTACATTCACCGTTTTTCATTAACCCTTTGCTTTTCTATTGGGTGAAGCATTTACTTAAACGATAATTACGCCATTAGCGTAGTACAAAAAAAGCGCAGTACAATATCAATAGGCAGTGGAACATGTTAAGTTCGTTTAGGTTCCTTCTTCTCAGTACCTCTCTTTATAAATAAAGGTATAATATGGAAATAAGCCATACGTTTACAGCGTAAAGCATGATAGAAACCTTTATAGATAGATATAGCCTCTATATTACATTGAATGACTGGGGGTTAATTATATTAAAATAAACACATACTTTTATTTATCACTGTTTAATTTAAAGCAAATAAATGTGAAGCTAATTAAACCTATGTGAAAAGGAAAGACAGAAAACTACCTCTGAGTACCTCATATTTCTAGCATGCTTTCTGTTGTCATCCCATAATTATTTTTGTCTTTGCATTCTGAAAAAAATAAAGTGACAAAATTTGTTGGTACAGAAACCCTTTTATCCTTTCATTCATATTTGTACATGTATTAATATGACCTAAACTGAGTTGGTATATATTCATTTTTACAGATTATATGAGCCAGAACATAGCAGAACATAACAATACCAGTTCTATTTAAATCAGAAAAAAGGAAATTTATTATATCTTAAATTCCAAACAAAATATAATTTATTTAAAAATGAGCAGATGCACCTGAACATGGATGATCTAAAACAGTAGCTTCTTGGAGATGACTACCATTTAACTTTGGGCTTTTTAGAGGAAAGCCATATAGTCTAATACTAACAGAAGGGGGCTGTGTAGCCAACCCAGTGGAACTGCCCTTGCCAAGCAATGTGCCTGTTTGGCACTGGCAGCTGATTCCAGCCCCTTTAACCATCTGTTATTGGCTATATCAAGCTCACAGTTTCACATGAACCAAGAGCATCATTTAGCTGTGCAGTTACTTACAAATGCTCTCAATGTCTGTGACTCCAATTCAAACACAAAGTTGCCATGTGTCATCTTGCTTATGTTCAACACGTACAGATACTGTTGGCAAACTGCTTGTGATGTGCCTCATTTATATTACACTTTGGATCTTCATTAAGACAATGGCTAACACACCACTGTAAAAACCTTCAAGCCAATGGCATTTCTACATGCTTGAACAGCATTTCTCATAGAGCTGTGCAGTGCAGAGCTTCATGCAGTGTATATACAGGCCGTGAATTCATCGTGTTTTCCACTTCTGTTGCTCTCTGATGTAAATAAAACATGCTGCTCTTAATTCCCATGATGGTAAGTAGCTGTTAAAAGCAACATTTGGTCTATGGAAAATCTGGGTTAATGCATTCACAATGAGGCACTGGAAGGAAAACAGAGGGTTAGAGGATTTACATTAAAAGCAAGTTTAAATGCTTACAATCAAAAGCACGGCCTTAACCACCAAAACCATTAAGGGAGTCTTCACCCCACCCCATATATCTGTGTGTGTGTGTGTGTGTATGTAATGAGAAACACAGACATTTAGCAGACATGTTTGTTAAATTAATATCAAACAACTAAACAAACATCTGTTTGAGCTTTGTTAGAGATCCATGCATCATTAGGCTGTTATCTGTTTACCTATACCCTATATTAAACGCACTAGACTCAAGTATTTAGTAAGTTTAGTATTAAGTATTTAGTGCTCCTCTTTAACCCTGCATTGCAAAAACACTTTGTTTTTTATTGTTATTTAGATAACAGTGAAACAATACATGCTGCCGCAGAGACTATATTTACCTGAACATTTGTGATTGCTAAAAGACATTGTTCATGTCAGCACTATTTCACAGACCATAAACGTCACCTTATATTTTTTTCTGCGTATCAATAGCCCCACCTAAAGGACTTAAATAAAACTGCAATACAAAATATTAAGAAATACATTTAGCCTTATTTATATGCATATTGATTTTAACTTACAGTCTTGGCCTAAAATGAATGAACGCGTTATGAATCAACTAGGCGGTAGTCAAACCCATTTATTTATTATTACAGAAAAATTCTTCAGCTACACAGAGTAAAACCAACATTTTTAGAGAACGCTGCAGGGTCCGGAAAACAAAATCAACAATGTAATATCTATGATAATAATATGATAATAACTTCCATCTATTGTGTTGCTCATAGGTTATACATAAACGCCTTAGTAACATTTGTTTTAGTTACCTTTTACGGTAAGAACTCAAACTTTTATTTTGAAATTGGGTATGACAGGAAATGATCACAAACTACAATGATGTTTGTGGTTTCCAGTGTTTACATTTAGATGGTAAAAAGTGGTGTTAAAGACGATTATCACGCTTTGCGAGGACATTTCAAAATCATGTTCGGAGTCTCCGGTTGAAAAATCTCATTATGAATTTATGACTGGACATTTTCAGTGCTTCTGGATGATTCATTTTACTATTAATCTAACAGGTCAAACAGCAGCATTATACCGCTGCAAATCAACATTTTATCTGATTTCTGTCTGCCTAAAATCCCTATTCTGAACTGCAATTACCCTCTAAACATGAACTCTGATGAAGAAATGGTGGCTACACGCAAGCCTCACTTCATAGGGAAGAAAGAGGACATCATTCAAGCCAGACGAGTTGTAAAGTCAGTAGATGGAAGAGATGTTGTCGTGCTTTACCACCAGGGGCAGTTTTACGCCGTTGATGTGCGCTGCTACCGTGAGTTAAGAATAAGCAACTGGTTTAGGAATAGCTGAGCTTAAATAAAAATGTATCATTTACTCACCTATTGTCATTAAAACCTTGTATTACATGCATAGGGGTTAAAATAGTTTCTGTGCCGCAAAGAAACAATTAAAAATCAGGTTTGACAGCTGTATTTTCGCCCAAACTCGTTTAAGAATTGCTTTGTAATATATGCACAGTCGATCTTCCAACACCAACAGTGGCGCCATAGTGCGGTATTCACCTTTATCAGACTTGTGATCGTTCTGTCTTGAGCTGGTTGACTGCGTCATACAGAGAAACACGCAAAGCGCGATGGGCTTTTTATCTGTCGCACTACAAGGGTAACAAAAAGAATAAAGGCTATGTTGTTACAATAAATTAAAGTTAAATACACTGGTAACAAAATAAGCTGCTTGAAAAGAAAGAATAAAGCAGCAACGCTGCTCCAAAGTAATGCAATACAAACTTTCAAACTAAGCGATGACATATCGATTAGTAGAAGATATGTTTACGTCTTAGCATTGTTTATAGTTATTCTAACGACGATTTTGACTGGGTTAGACAGTAGTAGTAATAGTGATATGTATTTTTTATAGAACTGGCATTGTTTTTGTTCTATTATTTTCAATTATTTAAAAAAGTGAGTAATCAGTTTTCTGACAATTGTCTGCACTTGAGTATGCGTTCTTTTATTCCTGTAAGACATAGTAAATACGAAAAACTGTAAGCCTAGCAGCTCTTTTGAAGTGTCAGTGATACACGTTCAAATACATTTATTTTTTGTGTAAATTCGAATGGCCAGCAATCAGCTTTAAAGAAGAAATATCTTAAAACTTTAATTTATTTACAGAAATAATATTAATATAGTGAACGTTGTTTAAATGTTTTGGTTGCTGACAATTTTAAAGGCCATGTACGTCCTGTATGGTATGGCCTGCTGCTATCATTCACATTTAACATGTTACATAGAGCATCTGTTGTATCTGTTGATTGATTTTATGTTTTGTTGCAGACTCTGGAGGACCACTGCACAAAGGAGATATTGAGGTGGGTTGTTGAGACGTCTAACATTAGGAAAATTGACGATCTATTGCTTTTTTGCATTCATTACTTTAACTGTTACATTTTTTTTCCAATCAAGGAGTTTGATGGCCGGCTATGTATAGTGTGCCCGTGGCATAAGTATAAAATAACGTTAGCTGAGGGTGAGGGTCTCTATCAGGCGGTGGACCCTTCCGTGAAGCCTCTGAAACCAACCTGGTGCTCTAAAGGTGTTAAACAAAGAGTTCACACAGTGACGGAGTCTAACGGAGATCTGTTCCTCACCTTAAATGACTCACCAGGAGCTATTGACTCTGATTATTACCAGACTGAGAAGTACAGAAACACTTTTATGAAAGATGGGTCGAACAAAAGCGAGTGAAAATCAGGCTCTGGTCTTAGCTGATAAACAAAGGACTTTGAATATGGTATGGTCTTTAATATGGTATGGTATATGAATATGGTATGGTATATGAATATGGAATGGTATGTGAATATGGTATTCATAGAATGCTGGTTTTATTTTTGTCTGTCATTCAAGCCCCTCCGTTTTTGGTGTTTTCTGCAAGATGTTTACAGTAATAGAAGAGATCACTTTTCTATGATTAGGTTTGTTTTTAATCAACATTTTTGTTAGTCAATTTTGTTAATTTGAATATGAAATGTTCATTTGTGGTCTTGCATGCAGTTTCATAGAGTTTCTGGGGTTTACAGTCTTGCTAATTTAGTTGCACAGACAATTTTTTGCATACAGACGAAGGTGAATAAAACAATTATTACAATTAACAATTAAACAATTAAAGAGTTATACAGTTCTCTGTCTACAGTGAAGAATACACACATTATGTGCTTAGACTCAGTGTCATGTATTTATATTAATGTTTTAAATGTTGTGTACAGGAGAAAAGAGATTTGATGAGTTGAGAATTCTTTAAAGGAGTAACAATAGTATGTGAAGTGAAGGAGAGGTGAGAGAGGGGTCAAAGGAGATATGGAGAACAGGAGCTAAGGCTGGAAGTGAATGGGGCTGTTTGAAAGTAGATAGTTTCCTAATCTTTGTGTATATAGGAGTGATTTGTTTTTTTTGGGGGGGGAGCTTAATCATAGCAAACACAGATAATATTTCACAGTAACACTAGTCGAAGTCTAAAAAGATATAGTTTAATAATTGAAAGTAAGATAATGAGCAAAAAAATGATTTTCTTTCCATTAAGCATGGGTTAGACATAAATCCACATGCACAAATGCATGCAGGAAAAAACTGACTAAATGTGTATTCTTAAATATTTTAGGACAGACTTCTTAAAGTAGGCGGTTTGATTTGATATGGTCAGTCACAATTTAAATTCATCATGCAAAAGCAAGATTCAGTAGACCTTTGCAGTCAGTGGATTTAGCAAACACAAATTGCATACTTTGTGTAAGTTTAAACATGTTTTTTGTAATGCTCAGGGGCTAAAAATGTAAAGCACACCTCTGCGATTTAGGCCCGCTTTTCAAAGGTCAAAGGGTTCATGGATGACTGAAACGTTCATATATGTTTTAGTCATTCAAATATGCCATGACTTGCTGTGAAACCATATGACTGCATAACAAGTTACTTGTTTATGGTAGTTTGTTTTACTGAAGGTATTGTACTGCAATAGATAGTCCAAACGAATGAAGCAGCTTTTTAAAAATACTTTTATTCTACGCATGATGGTTTACATTAAACAGATTTTGATGTGTATAGAGTATGCGTTTAGAGAAAGTCACTGCATTATTTGTGCTATTAAAGTTGTATTAAGGTTTTATTACAGCAATTCCTAGTTTAATTTTGATTTTAAAAATTGTTCCAAAATAGGAGTTCAGTATATTATATAGTGTATAGCATATATAGAAAAATAGATCTTGTAGTGGTGGGTTTTATTTGAAAACAGATAAAATCAAAAGCCTCCGGATTGGAAATGGTCAATATTTAACAATTCCTTTACAAAAGTAAGATATCTTTACTGATCTAAACAGACAAAAGACACCCATGACATATGACTGAGGCCATATCTGCCCTCACAGAGGTCCTGATCCCATGACCCAAGAAATGCCACTTAATCCCAAGGTCTACATACGAAAACACTGATCCGCAGTCAGTCAACAGAGTTTCAAAACAAAATCTCTATTCTCACCGCCCAAACCAATCAAGTTCTTTATACATTTCATATAAAGCTGCTTGTCTCTTACATAGATTAAATGACTTAAAAAGTATTGAAAGTTGGAAGCAAAAAGTTTAATAGTTTGCAAGCCTTGCACCATGCATACTAAATACAGATGTTACACATATGGGGTTTCCACAGCTTTCACAATGTAGGTGATGGATGTGCATATGGGCGAATGGACTTTAAAAAGACAACTATTGTCCTTTACCCGGTCCACCATTTATTTAACATTCTATCACAGCTCAACACTCACACTGTGTGTGTGGATGTAGTTTAAGTGTTTGCCACAATGGATGCTTTGTAGGCTACATCAAACATGCATGTGCTTACATATAAACTTGCATTTGAAGTACTGAAATGTTACTTACTGTTAAAATACACTGCAGTGAAGTTACATTTGTTAACAATTTAAGACCGAAATAGAGTAAAAGGACAGTTTTACAGTTTGTGCTCGCAAAAAGTTGTAAATCAAGGTAACAAAAATCTGTGTCAGTGCAAACAGTAAAGACCGCAGAATGTTTATGTGCGTCTAGTACATGGAGAAAATTTCTGTTATGCTAACCAGCATAATGTAAACATCTGCTTGTCTGCAAAACATTAAAAGTATTGTGTTAACATTTGTATTTATAAGCCTAATTAAAAGCTCATTGGTCAGCATTTTCATTTGCGATGCCTGTTCTTTATAAATCTGTTTTACCCATTATTGTTTTTAATATAAAGGCTGTATCACCCATATTTGCAATGTAATTTTTATGTAAATTTAGGACATTAAATTTTGGACCTTATGTAAAGAGTCTATTGTGAAAAACTCCTTAAAATGATTTTAATCCATTTTTACACAGAAAGCACAAACGTGGGTTATTGTTAAGCCTGAGTTAAAATGTTATGCAACTTTGTAAAGCGCTGTGGGGTCAACCCACGTCATAATAATTACGAAGACTGAACTGCGCTTCTAACCCCCATAGGCAGACACAGAGATGGAAAAAGCAGCGGGGCTTTAAATAGAACCATATTGTCATTCTGACTTGTGTTACCTGACTGAAAGAGCGGCGATCGACCCGCTTCCTTTACTACTGCATTTCCCCACGACAAGAAATTTTGACACAGTAAACATGCCTAGCAAGAGAAAGAAGAACAAGCGCCGAATGAGGAGGGTGGTAAGTACATTTACACAGTTTATTGAGATTCTGTGTCACGCACACACAAATGTTATTATTTTATTTAACGTGTGATCTTTCTTTTGTTTTTGTCTGATTTTAGTTCGCGTGTTTTGAGCTGTTTCGTTGTTTGCCTAAATTGTAGTATAACGCATTTTTAGGGCAGTAGGCTTTTACATGTAATTTATTGTCGTCATAGGTTTGTTACTGTGTGCTTGCAAATGGTTTTTCGGTTCATAAAAAGTACAGGAGGTCTGAGGAGTTTATTTGATCGTTTCTTTTTTGATCGTGAACATTTGACCGTTGAGCGTAATGGTATTTTAGCTTTTGGTTAATTCTGCTATTAAACACAAAATACAACAACGTATTTAACAGTAGGGGGCGTGTCCGATAGGAACCTTAACGGAGATACAGCCGTGTATTTGCAGGCGCACCGTTTCGTAGCTTTTGTAACATTTGGCTTTTTGAAATAATGATATTTTCGGTGTAGTGAACACAGAACACAGAAGCATAGGTAAACAAAACGTATAAGTTTAGTGATTGTAAATAAGAGCATATTGCAGGGTATATCAGAAGCACCTGTTACTTGGATTTAAAATAAATAAACTCACTTTACTTTGTTTATGTAAACTTGTTATAGTTTGTAAACTGCTTTTTATTTATTTTAAAAACCCTTTTATTTGTTTAGTCTGCACATACCAAATCATATCTTCAGACCCCACCCCCAAACTCATATGGACTTTGTTGATGTTGGCACATCTCTTGCAAGTCTAATTCCAAACATGGTTGAGGACACATTCCTACTAAGACAGTTGGTCAATAGACCAGGAACTGATGAGGGTTTAGCCCACAAGATAAATCTTTGTAAACCATTATTTCTGATTTGATGAATTTCTGTTTTAAACTCATTATAACCTCTACAAATGTATTTTGGTAATAATTTGGTTTACATTGCTTTGCTCATACGTAAGGAATGTCGCGCTGTAGTGGCTGTCTCAACTCTGTTAGACATTAGTTGTCCTCTGTGGCCAGTGAGGTTATGAAACACAGTATGTGCAGTTTGTTTGTTTTTTAAATTTGCAGCACCTTTTTTTAAAAGACTGTCATTAAAATCTCTTGAAATGCCACACTCTTCAGTTTGCATTGCTGACAATGTAACCAATTAATATGTATTGACGTTCTAAAACCCTGTGGCATGCAATTATATCAACAGCCCTGCCATTCACACAAGTACAAAAATAGAGGGGTATCTTTTATCTCTCTAGCTGTTAAGCCCCCCAGATAGTCATTCCTAAATTGGGCACATTTCAGGATCTCTAATCATCCCTGTAAAATAAGAAATGGTGAGAGTACTGGGGGTGTACACATTCCAACATACTGTGTGTTTCTACCCAGCAGAAAATAGAAGAGTCTACTGCCTGTTCCAATTTGCACTGGCCTTCTTTTTGCGTTTGTAGGCTCATGATCATTATCCAAATTAGCTTCTCCTGCTTATGTAAGAATGAACCGTTAAATGTTACCTTTAAAGGGAACCTTTAAATAGTTCACCCCAAAATGAAAATACTTCTATTATTTACTCACCCTCATGTCCAAACTTGTATAACTTTTTTCTTCTGAGGAACACAAAAGAAGATATTTTGAAGTATGTGGGTAACCAAAAACCACTGACTTTGACTTCCTTTTGACTCATTGACTTCCAATGTATAGACACAAAACCACGAAGACATTTCTCTGAATATCTTCTTTTGTGTTCGTCAGAAGCAACATGTCATATAGGTTTGGTATGACATAAGGGTGTATAAATTATGATTTTTGGGTGAACTATCCCTTTAAGCAAAATGCTTTTTGGCATTTTTGTTTGTAGTGAAGATGCATACTAACACTCTTCCCTCTACCCTAAACACCAGACTGTTTACCATATCCTGCCAATATAATTTTAACAGCCTGTTGTGGTGACGTGGTGTCATACTTTGAAACTGAGCTGGCTTGTTGCATGGACTCAAGCCCATGTTTAGCCTCTTTTGGCTTTGTTCTGTAAGAGCTGTGGTCACTGTTGATGCTGGTCTTTACACATGGTTGCATAATTCGGTCTTAACTGTGCTGGGTATTGTATAGCCCATACCCACACAATATGAGCTTAAAGTCTTTTGAGGCCTATGTAAACTGCACTGGCCAGCCCTTGCTCTTGGCTAATGAGGCGGTGAGTCTGATTATAAAGCGATCGCGGCTCTATTATGATACGATTAGCATTTTTGTCCATTCTTTTTAGCCCCATCCGGAGCTCAGAGGGGTGCTGACTGTTCGAACCCATTTGACTGGGCATGTCTGAATTAATTGGATTCAGCTAATTTTTTTTTGCCACTGGACAGCCAGGTCTGGTTCACTTATGTAAACTCTTAGTGTAGTTGAGCCCCATCTAAACCCATTATGCAGCTAAAAAGAGTTACCATTCCTTTAAATCTTAAAAACTATACTGGATGTGATGTCCTTAAAAAGATCCCAACTCATTCTTTCTTTATTTGTGAGCAGCAGGCCCAAAGAAGAGCCCTAGAGGAACAGTATGCCTCTTCTGGAAAGGGGACCCTAGGAGTTTGTGCAGCCTCTACCCCAGTTACCACCCGGGTTCCAGTTCCTAAAACTACAGAGTGTCCTACAGCGGTTCCAATTAAAACACCTGTGGCAGTGGTTACACCAGTTAAAGTTCCAGCCAAAGTTCTTCCTGCAGAACCAATGGTGAAAGAGGTCCCAATCATAGACACCATTACAGACAAGTTGGTAAAGGCTGCAGAGGACCTTAAAGAAGCCACAGTGGAACCTCCTGTAAAAGGGGAAGCAGAAAGCATCACTGTTCCAGTAACAGAGGTATTGTGCATGTGAACCCTCTTCTCATTGAAGTTTAAAGAGCTGTTGATATTTATCAAGTACGTTAAAAAAATGGCAGGGATTGGCAATCACTACATTGGCTATAGAGAGTCTGTAATGCATGACGTTGGTGTTACTGTTGTTACCAATATGAAAATATGGGCTTGTCAGTCATAGCATTTTGCTGCCAGGATGCGAGATAGGGGTGTGGCTTTGTATGTGATGTAGGAGGGGCATATTTGAGTAAGTGAAGTACAGTACAGTAAATACAGCCATGGTAGACTCTAATTGACTGCTTTAAAATTAAAATATTTTTAGCATTGCTAAGTTGCTAATGTTGTGACAATGTTGTGATCTTGTTTAGAACTTTGCAATCTGTAAACCTTTGCCTCTCTACAGGCATCGCTGTTTGAACCATTTAATGTTACTTTATATACTTTTCTGTACATATGTTGAAGTCAAAGGAAGCCAAACTGACATTTACCGGGAAGTCCGACATGACCACTTAAATAATAGATCATTAATCAGGGTAATGTAAGGAGACTATTTGGACATGGACTTGTTATGTACTTGCTCTATAACTTGTTTTTTTTTTCATTTTTAAACAAAAAAGGAGTAAAAATTGCAGCAATACTGTGTAGGTCAAAACCAATTGATTAAATATTACTTTATTTAGTGGCCATGCTTTAATTCGATTTCAGAAGTTGCATATTTAATTTTCTCCATTACAGCCGTACCTGTGAAAATATTTACATGATAACAAATGAGTTGCCTACGGTTTAACACGGGCAGATTTCTGTGTTGTGACATGAGTGCACATATATGCAAATACAAGTATGTGCATTCCATCCACACCCAAACCCAGAGGGCCGAAAAAATAGGGGCCTGAGAAAAGATAGTTACAGGTGAGCCCCCTTTCCCCCAGGCCCAGTGAGTAGGCTGTACTATAAAGGATCTTTTGGGGCCCCTCCTCATCACAGGGCCCAGTACAACATCTGGGATGCCACAGTTTTGTCAGTGCCTCTCTCTCCTCAGTCTCTTGCCCCTCTCCCGTGTTTTTTTTGGAAGAGAAGCCAATCCCTAAATGCCCACCCTTCCTTTCCTGTGAGCTCTGCTTCAGCCTGTCCACTCCCTGTGCAGACAACCAAGTGCTTGGGCTGGAGACACACATTATATAGAGAGGCACATACTCGTACAGTGAGTACCAGGATAAAGATCTCAGAGTTTCACTCAGTTATTGGAGTGTCAGGTCTCTGATGCCATGGGGCTCATTCTCAGTTGGTTTCGAGGCCCTCGGGAGCCTGTTGACTTGCTGGATGTCTCTGTGGAAACGCAGGTGAGCTCCCACCTCTCCCCACTCCATCCCCTCCAGCCACCAACACCAATTTCTTTAAATCTCGTCCTTCTTGTTTTGATGGGTCGCAGGTAGGTGTTTGTATGCCGGGTATGTTGGACTGTGCAGAGGAGGAGCTTAGATGTGGACATGTGTTTGTTTAATGGAGATGGACGGATGGGTGGGTGAAGATGAGGAATGTGCTTACTGTAGGCGGGGAGGGAACGGTTCAGTCATGCCTGCTTAAGAGGGGGCGTGGCATCTTTTCATTGTGTGCTTAATTGAATTGTGTAATTTCTTGCTGTGATTTTTTCATAACTGATTAAATTTTTTAAAGTTAATTTTTTTAATTCATAATTATTAACATTTTATAATGATTTAAGTTGATTTACAAATATTACAGTCTGTATAAATAAATATGCAGACATCCGACTGCGGGCCACATTATAACTACATGCACATGCTGTGTTCTGAGGGGGCATGGTGACTAACAAACTGTCTCTTGTCTCTTTCAATAACAATCTTTGTGTGTGTGGATGCACGTGTGTGTTTTACTGTGTAAGCCATTGTGTGAGTTACATGATACTATATGTAGCTGAATGTCAATCTAGGGATTCCACTAAAGCCTTTAGGATGTAAATGTGCCGTTAATGAGATTATGTAGCGCTCTGCTTGTTTGTTGGCATACAATGCATGAAGCATTAATACATAGCAAATATGGACTATATATTCTTCATATAAATTCCATATACAAACTGTGAAAGATTTTAAACCAGCTGTTGTTCTGCTCCCACAGGGGGCATTTGGAGCAGTTCTGTGAACTAGTTAACAAGTGCTTTAATAAGTCTGTATCTTTCTTGAAAAGATAAAGATATAGGGTATATCAATATTATATCTTCCTCAATATTAATGTGTGGCATATGTCATTCACATTTGTTACACTTTGCTATGCAAAGTACATACTTTACAAAGTATGTACTTTGCATATAGTATTAATTTTAATTAATTAATCTTTAGCTTTGTCTAAAAGTGCCTCTACAAAAGCCATAAGAAGAGAAGTAAAATGGTTCTTCCTTCCTTGCTCAGCTTCATGCTTGCATCCTCCATATTGGGCTCTTAGTTAAAGCTTGGCATGGAACTGACTTTCACAAATTAATATGTTGGAGACATATGACAGACAATTGAAACAAAATAAAGCTTTAGTTTTGTGGTTGTCAAACTTATCCAGGTAGAAACAGAAGTACAGCAAAAATTGTGGATCTAAAATACCAAACTCTGGGAAACTCAGGGAAACTACTTTTAAAAATCATTATTCAGTTGAAATAGGCTTCAGAACAGTCAATTATAATTGTCCATTTGGAATATTTATTTTATTTAGGTCTATTTGTTTTTAAATCAGCCAATAAACTTATGGAACCCCTAAAATCCTTCATGTGTCACCAATGGTCCTAGGATCACAGTTGGGTGATACTGCTTTAATTTTATATTGACAGTAAACTTTAAAACATTTTAACTGTTTTTGTAGGTCACTGCATCTATAGATGATCCAGTGCCCATCCCAGCAGAATCTGAGGTATGTTAACCTAATCATTAATCCTCTGCATAGCACCAGTGTATCTCTGATAAAAACACCCTCACCTTTGGCCATACACACTGTTGGGCTGTTATATGTGTTTTTCCTAATTATTAGGCCTATGGTGTCACACCTTGCCCTTAGGGTGTACTAATATGCTTTCTCTCACACATTTGCTTGACACATTTGCTTACATGAGGTGTAAAGAATGCCAATTCGGTCTGTTAACCCTTTTGACTAAGAGAGGACTCTAGCTGTACACAAAACACAATATGTCTAGAGAATAGTAGTATTTTAAATGGGAACCTCTGGAAGTTAGATGTTTTAAAGGGAATTTGTTTATTTAGTAGCCATTTAGTGACCTTTTATTAACATGCAATTCACAGATCCTGGTTGAGGATCCTGTTGCCAAAGAGGTTGGATCTTCTCTCGTCTTAAAGTGACAGTTCACTCAAAAAATTAACATTTTGTTATCATTTACTCACCCTCGCCAATGATGCATATTAATTTCATTTTGTGAATAAACAATGTTAGGCACAATGTTGAGTCCAACATATGGATCATAAAAATTGTGCAGTGCGCAGCCAGCTTCAGCAAATACAAATGTAAATTTTATTTTTGTTGGAAAAAAATGTCCTCTTTATGTCCTTTTAATGTTTAACTATATTCATTCGGTTTTTTGTACCCTGTGTCATAGTGTTTTAAAGAGATTTACTGAAAAGTGCAGTATGAAAATGTCATTTTCACTAGTGTTAAGTGAAAGTGACTCATTATTCTAACATTATTATATTATTATACATTATATAACATGTGGTGCGATTTCTTAAACATGCAGTTTGCTGGGTTTAAATGCCAAGCTCTGTTAAAGGTGCAGAAATTACATTTATGCATTTGGCAGACACTTCTATCCAAAGTGCATTTAAGGTATGTTTTATATTTTACCAACCAATGCATTCCCTGCGAATTGACACTTGGCCCTGGCATTGCTTGCATCATTCCCTTTCAGCTGTGCATTAAAAATGACTGTTTTGCTTGTGTATAAATTGCTTTCTCATCTTCATACGATGTTCTGCTCCTGCAGCATGTCCTAGCTGTCAAAACACCCGTGGACGCTGAGTGTGAGAATAAAGCTGTTACTGAGTTTCCTGCTGAGGATTCAAGGATAGTGCCGAAGGACAAAATGGCTGCATTTGAAACTGTAGCTGCAGCTAAACCAGTGACAAAAACAACAGCAACTGATGTCAAGTCTGTCACTGAGGCTGCAGTTGAAGTCAATGAGCCTGCTGTTGAGGTTACGGGAGGATCCATCGTTGAAGTGGAAGCCATGACTGTTGAAGCTGAGCCTCTGGATATCCACACAGTCGCAGAATTCATGGAGGTGTGACACAATATATGTGCCATATAGACAATATGGCATATTGCAATGGACTCTTTACATAAGTGAATTTGTCTTGTCCCTTTTGGATAATTGAGTTGTCATCTGCCTCACCCCTTTTAAATTCCCTTGGGTAGTTCATAATATTTTCTTTACATGCTAAACTAACTGCTGCCTTCAAATATATGTTCATGTGGCTTCATTGTATGATTTTCTCTCTTGCCTACAGGATGCACATGCAAAGCCTGAACCAATAAAGGTTCCAGTGGTGAGTTCTTTGGATTGCATACCTGTTCTAGTGAAATATACTATTTAGTGCATGCCTGGGGAAATAGGAAATGATCAAGAGTCATTCCAAATGCCTTTAATTTAGGAAGCTGCAGAAGTTGCAGTGAATGCTGCAGTACCTGCAGAAGTTGCAGTGAATGCTGCAGTACCTGCAGAAGTTGCAGTGGAAGCTGCAGGACCTGCAGAAGTTGCAGTGGAAGCTGCAGGATCCACAGAAGCTATAGTGGAAGCTGCAGGACCTACAGAAGCTGTAGTGGAAGCTGTAGGATCCACAGAAGCTGTAGTGGAAGCCGCAGGACCTACAGAAGCTGTAGTGGAAACCAAAACACCTACAGAAGCTGTAGTGGAAGCTGCAGGACCTACAGAAGCTGTAGTGGAAGCTGCAGGACCTACAGAAGCTGTAGTGGAAACCAAAACACCTACAGAAGCTGTAGTGGAAGCTGCAGGACCTACAGTAGCTGTAGTGGAAACTGCAGAACCTACAGTAGCTGTAGTGGAAACTGCAGAATCTACAGTAGCTGTAGTGGAAACTACAGAACCTACAGTAGCTGTAGTGGAAACTGCAGAACCTACAGAAGCTGTAGTGGAAACTGCAGAACCTACAGAACCTGTGGAAGCTGCAGAACCTACAGAAGCTGTAGTGGAAACTGCAGAATGTACAGAAGTTGTAGAGGAAGCTGCAGGACCTGCAGAAGCTGTAGAGGAAGCTGCAGAACCTACAGAAGCTGTGGAATCTGTAGTTGAGTTAGTGCAAGAGCAACAGGCAGCCCCATTGAAAGAACCCACGGTATAAGACTGTTTTATTAACTCCTTTAGCAAAATCATGCACAGTATTTCTGTACTGAATCCTTTTAGATTAAAGTTTAATTTTCAATATGGTCTCTTGCCCCTGGGTTTTCATATGCTCAAGCCTTTGATCGAGTTCACCAGTGATCCTGTTGCTGAAGTTTCTATTGTGCCAGAGACAGCTTTAGCTGTTGAAGCAGCTATTCCAGAGAAACAGGTGAGCAATGGCATGTCTTCAGTGCAGGCACACCTACAATGTGCACATCAAGCATCAAATCCTATTAGCCTCTTGGATGGGTCCTAATAGAGTATATGGAATTTCTCCACAGATTCCTAAGACAACAACAGAGGCCCCAGCGGTTCTATCAGAGACACTGGCTGAAACAGTTCCTGCCCTCGTGCCTGAACTTGTGTCAAAGGAGAATATCCATGTGAGCTTATAATATGTTTAATAAAAAAAAAAGAGTGCCAGTCCTTATAGAACATGCTTGAAATGCAGGCACTCTAAATCACTGTACTAAATTTGTAGTAATTTGGCTTTTAGTTTAACTAATAACTCATAAAAAGAATCAAGAATCAAAAAAATCATATTGCAATTATTTTGACACTAATATAAAATTGTATTATATACAATATGTACATACGATTACAATATCTACATACAATATATATACAATTATATTAATATCTACTGTATAATATTTTTATTCTTTACATTTCAGGCTCAAGATGAATTTATGGCTGTAGAGACAGAAGCCGAAAAGGTATTTTGTTGTAGATTATAATAATCTATAATAATAATCTCTCACAGAGAGTCGGCACCCGTCAGTGCTATTTGACATAAAATGTAATATTTGACATCATGTGGTTTCTCACTTTCACAGGAATTGGCAGTGGACAGCGGTTTATCTGTGGACGCCATCAATGGATGTCTGGTTGGTGCTAAAGTTGCAATTGAGGGTTGAAGTGCTTATGGTAAGAAGATTCTTGTTATTATAAGATCTTTATTTGAATCATTTTCACAAGTAAACAAATGTAACTGTGAAATCTCTAAGTCAACAATGAAATATCTTTAAAATAAAACACTGTACAGTTATCTTCACAACAGTTTTTTGTTCGTGTTATTTTCATAGGACCTCAAGTACCGCTCAAACAAGGACAAATAACTTTGTTAAGTGCCGTTCTTCGCTGGTTCTCACCTACAAAATGATGAGAACATGCAGCTGTTTCTCTATTGATGATTTTATTCTGCGTTTCTAACTCATTTCTGTATGCATGTACATTTGCAAACATATACTTTGCAAACATGCTTGAGTATTACACATTTTTATGTTTGTACTTGGAGAATTTTTGATTGGATTTGAATACTCTGTTTTGTATTTGTTTTATATGATTAAATGATTTGAAATGGAGAGCTTTCTCAATAGAGCACAATTTAATAATGTACCTACACATCATTCATCCAACACCCCCAACAACCCCCCCCCCCCCAACTATTCATGTGCCTTTATTTCAATTTGTAAATAAAGTGTATTCAAGACTAGTTGTTTTTTGTTACTGTATACAGTTTAACTAGTATAGATGGAGTGGAACAAAAACATAATGACACGTGACGTCGAGATAAGAAGACTACATTGTATAAACAAGCTGTTTAAATAAAACATCTTTTAAGTATCAATCAAAAACTTAAGAAAATAAAAAAACACATTCTATAGTAGCCAATATATATATAATTATATTGACATAATGCAAAGGGTTTGACTTATGACATAAAAATGGGCATCTTAGTTGATACCCTGAAAATATTTTTAGAACTGAAAAAACTATATGGTGTCATTGTTTTTCTACTACAAATTTGTTTTTTAGTGAAACAACGTTTCTGCGGATATTAAAGATTCTTTATGGAACCCTACAGCAAAGCGTATTTCCTGAACCTTTTATTGCGTTATAATTTTATGTTTTCCAGATGCTGGCTCAAATTCCCCTTTGCTCAAACGATTCTTGAGCATCAAATACTTCTATGAATGCTTAGCAGGAGAGATGGGCAGCTCAGTTTCCTGTCTCTCTTATGCAGCTTTCAGTGCCACAGGCAGAATTTTATCTGGAGAATTTTGTATTATTAAAACTATTCTATGCACTAACGATGCATTCCAAAAGCTACTACACACATTACAACAGTTGATTACATTTGTAATATTCTGGACTTGGTACCACGTATTCTGTACCAAAGTATTTTGGACATGTAAAATGGTAATACAATTGTACTATTGGAAGTATATTGAGGCACCACATCATAACCATAGTACATATAAAAGTTCAATGGTATCTAAGCATTACAGTATCTAAGCTCTTACAGTACTTTATTTTAAAGGGTATATCTAAATAAGATACGCCAAAGCAGTAAAAACAAAGCATCTGTAGTTTATACCAGTTGAGATAACTGTAAATATTTTAGTATCCTGGAAGAACGTTTTGCATGGGCAACAATGCCACAGTAAAACACAATACATATAGCCCATTTTTCATTTAAACATTTATACTTTTATTTTAGGTACAAATTGTATGCAAATTAGTCAATAAATAAATATCTGATACAAATGCATCAGCAAAGTTTTATATTTATATTTAAGATTTACATACTGTTATACAATAAATATCCATGTGCACAAATCATACATTCATTAACAGGCAGCATATCTAACATTAGCTGGTGAATAAACAAGACAAGTTAATCTAAATAATAATTTACCATGAAGTATACATGCTGTTTTTTCTTTTAACCATTTTTAAATTATATACAAAAATGAGTAAATGAAAAACAGTACGTGTCGCACTTCATATTCTATTAATGGATCATTTGTGGAAAAGAGACAGTGTCGTAAAGTGTCGCTCCATGTCTGTTTCTTGCCAGCAATGTCTCTGTCCACCAGAGGGCGCGATCGAACTACCTTGTTTCCGTCGATGCATTTTCTTCCTGTTTGGTCTTAAAAGCACCTCAGCTAACGAAATAAATTACACTGAGTTTTCAGAGCCATAGTTCTTGTAGGGTGGTGATGACTTCCGGCACCTGTGAAATACAAATAACGTTTCATTATATACATGTTTTTGTGGAAAAAATGTGATTATTCTATTACTTAGTCACGTACAATTTAACATTTCAAATAAATGATGACTTTAAATTCTTTAATCATTTTTGATTTTACAATGGCACTCATAACATGATGTTTAAAGTGTAAATAATTTAAAACAAAAGATCTCAAATTAGTTTAGATGTTTTTGGATGAGTATACTGTACCTTCTGATCAAACAACAGTACAGTAGACCGATGAAGGTTCCAAGTAATAAAATTACACCACAACTAATCCCAATGACTTCTTCAGGACTGGAAAAATGACGAACATCCAAAATCATATGTTCACAGCGCACGCCGCTGTAGTTTTGGTTACACCTGCAGACAGAGGAAATTATGCTTGTGTTAGTTGTAGGATGTCCCAATCTAGATTACAGCTTTATTTCAATCTGAACCATTGTGTAGGATCAAGACAGGATTGTGGCAGGTCTCACCGGCAGATGGGGGTGTCAAGGTCTGATAAGTATGTACACACGCCATTGAAACAGAATCCCTCGTGTTCAGAGCCACAAGGCTTTTGAACAGCCAAAACTCGCGGCTCCTCTCTACTTCCTGCAGATTTAAACACACCCAGAAGATTTCACTCAAAAAGAATGAAGGATTGTGAGTTTATCTGACAGGTATTTAGACTTGTGTTCACATGTCACAGACAGCACACAGTGAACCTGCGTTCTTAACCAAACATTTCATTTCACTTTAGATTTGTAAAACATGTAGTATAAATATAATTTTCAAACATAACCTTGATAGTTCACCCAAAAATGAACATTTTTTTTATCATTTACTAACCCTTTATTTAATTTCAAATCTATATTCTGTGGAACACAAGAGCAGATATTTTATGTTTTAATGTTTTAGTGGTTTTGTGTCCATACAATGGAAGTCAATGGGTGCCAATGTTGTTTAGTAACCAAAGTATTTAATCAAAATATCTTCTTTTGTGCTCCACAAAAGAAAAGCCATATAGATTTTAAATAGTTTAAAAAAATTTATTGAGTTGAATTAAACTGAAAGTTTAACGTTTCGTAGTATTAATTTACTACAACAAGCTATTCCACAAGCACTTACCATTACTGAAAAGCTGTGTTGTGTTGAATATGTCCTCTGAAATCTCTCTAGTGTGTCCGGATTCACAGAAGGCAGCTAATAGCACAATCAATCCAAATACCGCTGCAGATTTACAGAAAAAATGAATAAAACATACACTTTCTTTAAAACAGAAGCTCATTGTAGGTCTTTCTGTGGAAGGAACAGTATTATCATATATATCAGATGACTCACCAGGTAAACACTTTCTATCCACTTGTTGTAACATGATGTGGCCCTGATGTTGAATAGATTTGATGATTCTTGGTCTGCCCGGTTTTTGACAAAGTTCTGCTGTTCTGTAGATGAAACTACGTTTTCCTCACCATATATACCATTCCGGCTTATCCTTCGTGTGCGTCACTATGGATAGCCAATCATTTTAACAGCTTGCAGCACCTGCATTCGAATTCAGAATGTTTCTCCTTAACTTAAAAGGCTGCGCATCACTTCCTGGTCCACAGGCGAGCAGCGTGCACAGACTTGTTTTTTTTAAGTATTTGATGACAGCTGTAGACTGTTGATTCTTGACATAGTCACTTATTATTTGTGTGATTTTGGTTCATTTTTCATGTAATGCATTTAGAGTATGACTTCTCACTGATATGTAGAAATGTCGAAACAAGTATCACATTTCACAAAATATGAGCAGAGCTATGTAGTTAGAATCAGTCTCTCCACTATAATAATTTTATTTCCACTGCCCAACACAGTTCTTTTAAGTTTACTTTTGTAATTATCATGTCCCACTATTTTCTGTTCTCCAAAGAAAGGCCGGGAGTATTTACAATATTTCTGGTTGTTTCTTTAACCACAATCACTTTATATTCAAAGGGGTAACTCGTAAGTCTTAGTGATTGCATTAAATCAAGGTAAAAATCACATAATATTTTGTGAGCAAAATCTGATAAATATTAGTTTTGAGAAGGTTTTTTCACAAATCAAAATTCCTTAAGGAAATCAGATGAGGGTTTTGTATGTTGACTTTTGGGCTATTTTTTAAGGGTATGTTTTCCAGGAAACTTAATACCTGCTTTCACCCAGTTATTAATCTTTTGGACTAGACATTAGTTTTCTTTGGCACAGCTACTTCGTCATACAAACTTTATTGCAATAAGAATTGCTTAATGGGATTATATCATCAGTGTGACATTTAAGGAACATGAAACAGAAAAAATTACAATAGGTATTGATCACCAATAAACATAATATTATAGGAAAGCTGTTGATTTAATTTAATGTTTTTTTATTGATAGTTTGGGAGGACCAAACTTACCCTGAATTAAAGCATTTGATGACAAGAAGCGTGTTGTAAATGACATGACTAAACCAGATAAATAATATCAAACACTATGACGATGGAAACCTACACTATTTATACAACAAAGTTATGTAACATTTCTGAATAAATAACAATTACCTGTATACATTATACCCTAAATAAGTGTATAAATACAGAAGCATGTTTTCTTGTTTTGCTGTTATGAATTCAAACAGCGCTGCCAAGAAACTTTTCCTGAGAAGACATAAAACCTTTTCGACATCTTTAGCTGCCCCCCCTTTCATATCAGCGTCAGACAGCTTCACCTGTCAGAGATCTGATACCCGCCCTTTAACCTGCAATCAGACCACCTGTTAGGCAGCCTTTCAAGTCTTACCGAAACTCTCCTATGAGTGTGATGTCAGCAAAACACTTCCTTCCTTCTCTCGTGCCTTGCACCGTCAGGCAGGATGTATTACTGCACATTTACAGTAAACCCCTTATTTTTGCGGTTCTGGCAAAAAGCACTGCAGCAAAGGCAACAGCCCCTTTGTATCAGTGCGGATGCATCATCCTAATCGTTATTATTGAGGTAAGACGAGAGCTAGGGTGTAGTTATCGTCAGAGACATGCATGGCTGCCATGCCAGCTACAAAGAGCCTGTTACAACTTGCCGACGGGCAGGGAAGGATGTCATAGGGGAAGCTTGCAGGGGCTTGTGTTTATATCAGGATATGGACAATTAGTGCTAATTAAATGAATCCAAACTTTTAAAATGCCTTTGAAGAGTGCCTGCATCTTGACCACCTGTAATGACAGTGTCAGCTTGTTCTCTGTTTTGCTTGTTCTCTGCTTGTTCAGCACGTTGGGGTGTTTTTGGCTGCAGTGAGTGTGTTTCTCATCGCCATGGCGATGGTCATTGGTCATTGGGCTGAGTTCGCCAGGCACAGGAGTGATAAATCCAGTCTTCTGCTTCACAGCTGTCTATAAACAAAACAAACGTCTATTGTTACGTCTTATGTCACTAATACCTGTCTAGGCTCAGCAGTACTTTTAGACTTCTACAATACTGTAATTCAAAATATAAATCTTGTTGCTAAGTGACTTTTGGGGTGTGCATACTGTAGCCAGCAAGCACACACTGAGCTCCAAACAGAGCCCTAAGCGTTTTTTAATGATTCATGCAAATTATCATAATAAAACTGATTTTCAGGTTTCAACTGTCGCCATGGAAATGATTATGTGGAAATGATATCTGACAATACATGTTTAGTGATGAAATAATAATCAGAGTCAGAGATTTATTCATTTTACATTTTTCATTTTCAAAGTCAACATCTCCAACAAGATGAAGTTTAACAGTAACAGGGTCCTTGATTAATGCCAGCATCAATGACCACAGCGCCCTCTTTTACCATATCTGCTGTTATTAAGTGAGGCACACCTGCTGTGTTTATAAGATCACATTTCATCAACCCAATATGTTCTTTAAAACCATATTAAACACTGGAATTGTATTTGCAAAATGTGTAATAAATTAATGACAATACTCCAAGTGATCTATCCAATAGAAGTTGAACCATACATGGCAAAAATAATTGGGTTGGGTTGATAACTGAGATTCTTGCTTCATTTAGATTGTGTTCACACCTGAATCCAGATTTGAGATTTTAAATGTGTTGTCTACACCCAGAAAACAGCCTTTAAGGGTCTAATTTTAGCTCGCCACTGATTGTAGTTTAGGTATCTCAGGAAACATTTTAATAACATTTAATAACTATTTTAGCCTCTGTGAAAGCATAGCAGACCAGACGAAACAAATCAAATCGAATCAAATCAAATCAAATCAATCAAATCAAATCTAACTAAAGCTTCTGGTTTAATAATATTTCAAATATCAAACCCCTTAACAAACATCCTATCCTGAAAGTAAAAACCAAATTACTTCAAGTCAAGTTCTTTGTCATTTTTATATTTTTTATTGAATCATAGTCGTATCTGGACATGCACTGTGCCGATTTCACCATTTTAGAAATGTGTCAAAAAGTCCCACGGAAAGAAAAATGCAACTGTTGCGTCAGAAAAAGGGTTTGAGATAAAGTACAGTCAACCAGTCATTAACACAATAAACCCTGATAATAAAAGTTCAAATATTTCATCACTCTGAAGAGGTTTACTTTGCAATAATTATTGTCTGGCTGTTATGTGAAACAATGTTTTATTTTTGATAAAAACAAAAAAAAAACATTTTAGTGAACTAAAATAAAATGATTTTATTTTTTTTATTTTCATATAATTTTTCATCTAGACTCCATAATATGAAAATTAGTGATAAACAGTAAAAATGTAAGATAAACAAAATGTGCAAAGACACAAAGTCTGACCTGCAGCCGCAATCACTACGTCAGCTAGACTTTCCAGCTCCTTCAGTCGTGTTAGAGGAGTAAGTGATGATAACTATGAGCGATGATAACTGTAGCAACACCTGGGAGAGGGCAGGGGTCAGTTTGCTTGGATTTGTTCATGTAATAAGTTATCACAATTTTGTTTGAGTCAAACATGTTAAATATATTACTCAAAAAAGGTAAAACTTTACAATAAGATCCCATTTGTTAACATAAGTTACCATTATATAACGTGAACTAACAGTGAACAATACACAGCATTTATTCATGAACAATAAACATTTGTATTTGTATTACATTAACAAAGGTTAACAAACACATAAAAAATATGTTGCTCACTGTTAGTTAATGTTAGTCTATGCATTCACTAATGGAACTGACCCTTTTTTGTAAAGTTTTATATAAAAAGTACTGAAGAACTGAAACCCTATATTAATTTTATATTACATAAACATATTACATAACCTTAAAGTGCCATGTTTTTAAAGATTATGAAAAAGGATTTCATACTTTAGTATGAAAAGGCTTGAGGGTTCTTCTGCGTTTTCTTGGTTAAAATTCTTTAAATTCTTAAATTCTTTACACAATGGGTGATTTCCAAGTAACTTAAGCAGGCTTTTCCAGAATGTGTAACGGTACGTAACCGCTTTGGCACAGCACAGCTTTCACTCTTGTTTAATCACAAGTCAATGTGTGGCAAACATGGGACTGTCAAGCAACCACATTATCAGATACTTGTCACAAGATGTAAGAGATCATGTAACAAAGAAATCATTTTATAACCACAAGACTGAGTCACAAGCAAAGATGCAAAGCTGTGCAGGACCATACAAAGCTGCTTCTCCCATAATGAAAGGAATTTTCTACCTGTTAGAGCACGAGTCTACCATGAAAATGATTTCACAACTTAATACATGCGTGTCTTGCATTTCACCTGTTGCAAATGCCAAATTCCTGTCTCAACCTTTTCTTTAATGTTTAATGTGAATTGATCTCTCTATTGCCACCCTGAACAATAACAAACAGGCACAGAGAAAGAAAATGATTCAAGTGCATCCGGCCTCACCTTTTCCTAGATTTCAAGAAGAAATCAAGGAAATGTCAAAGGTTTAAACAGAATTTCCGATTGGAACATCTGAAACAGAACTTTTGGGGAAAAGATGATGATGAAAAAACCATGATGATGCAATATCTAACTTAGTATTAAATTATTTTCATACAGTATGTAAAAGGGTTTGGGGGGCTTTGAAAGGGGATTCGCATATTTGAGGGTTCTTGGCATCAAAGTAAAAATCAAAATAAAATTTTTATTTTTATAATATGCTAAATTGCCGACTTGTGTGTAGATAACCGCTTTGTGCCATAAATATAGCCTTAGATGCTAGAGTGGTGTAAAAACATAAATAAATAATGTACATAAACATGACTGTAAACATGTTTTTATTAACAGTAATTACATGCCGAGGTTTATTCTGTGAATCTCCCTCCCTCTCAACAAGCAAGATGACTGGACTGTTGGGTTATTGATTTAAATGAAAGCGTGTCGCTTTTAAAAACATGTTGCAATGCCTCTGTGAAAAAGTAGGACAATACAAAACACTATTTTTCAGACCATCTTTGCTTTGCACAGAATGATGTGTTTGTATTGACTATTTGTACGTCCAACTCAAACACTGTTGATGAATAACAATTTTGCAGTCTAGTCCTATTATCTTTCATTAGTTAGCTAATCGTGACTTCAAAATCTCAATAATATTATTTGGTCCATGTTGTTAAGGTTAACTTAGGTTACACTCCTGTCAGCGAAAATTGATCAATGTGAGTTTTTTTAGAAATGTAATTTTGGTGTAATACCACGAATTGAATGAACCTGGATCTTGTAATAAGAAGTATGTGTCAAGTTAACATGGATATGTGGACAATGACTTTTTTTGCCCTTTGCTGAACGTTATTGCTAACTGGTACTTGAGCTTCAAAATTCCGATTACAGGAACAATGCTCTATCCATACTCATGGAAAATAAAATAAAATGATTGATAAATCATTTTAGTTCATGATTTAAAAATGTCTGACAACTACAAACAAACATACAGTATAGGTATGTATAGCTCTAAATATTTGAAGTCAAAGGGTCACGTTAAAAAAATTATTCTATTTGAAATTATTTGACCAGAATTGCACATCTCTGGTCTTTTTTAAAGAATGTTCCTCTTAAAAGCCAGACGTTGAGCTGTTTATAGTTGGTTTAGGTTAACTGTAAAAGGAACAAGAGTTTAAGAAAATTCCTCTGAGGAAATGGAACCAACCTGCAGCAGCCTCTGTGGAGGCATGACTCTGAATACACCATTATAATTTAGGTTAAAAAGAGTTATGATTTCAGCTTCCAGTTTTTTGAGGTTAAGCTGTCTTGTTAAGAAAAGACTCTGGGTTCTTCTTGGTCAACGAAAGACTTGATAAAATAGAGATTTTGTCCAATTTTGTGTGAAAAAAAATAACAGACGGAGAATTTTCCCTGAATGATTAAATAAAACAAAAAGAAAGAACTCAAGAAAGGTCGGAAATGTGACTGTTTTATTCATGGCTGACATCAAATGTGTCGTGTGCTCTGTCTGAATGTAGAAGTGTTGCAATAGGCATTCCTACATTTTTGGAGCGTCCAATAACAGGCAATCTTTTTCCAGCCGTCTCAATGCCTGAATGATAAAGGAGATTAAGAGGGTAGATATTAACACTGAGCAGGTAAACAAAGCTTTTAGTGAAACTAATTCAAATATCTTAATTAAATGACATATAATGTTTTGTATGTCATTGGAGAAACATAATTGTGACATAATTGTGGTGGAATGTGTTTAAAGATAAAAGGTCTTGCTGTCAGATCAGATATTGTTACACTAACGCTGTGAGAGTCAAGCTAATGTGAACATAGCTAAACCAATCACAAGCAACTCAACATGCAATACAAGATGTGTGAGTGCCATTTTAAACTGAATTTTCCAAAAAGCTTTGACACAGACCGATTCTTCTGATGATTCCCACACTGCTGCTGCTGTGGCTGGTATCATACATCTCTGGTCCGAGCAGTTTCCTGATGTTTACAATTGCATTTGCCATTGCATATGGCTCTTTCATTTATGTGCCCTGACAGAGAGAAATACATTCTTTTAACATATGAAATGATCATCAATGCAAACCTATACATCTAAAACAGATGCATATAGCATGCGGTATTTTTCTCCATCTATGGAAAGTGTTTATCAGTTCCAGCAGCTTTTCCTGAGATACTGACGATGGCCTGAAGGTTGTGCTGCTTGACATGCCTTATAATCAAACAAAGTCATTTTGTGATGAAAAATTAGTTTGTTGAGTGTTATTTAAGAAGTAGTGAAGCTGTTCTGGTTTTTATTTCTCACGTAAGTGTGCACACTAATATACATACATGACATATAGAGTATCCGCTTCATAATGAACAGTTATAATGCATTCGCAATTTTAGAGTATAAATATTACAAATAATATTTCTCATTTCACAATCCTGTAACATTTAGATTCTAGACAGTATCAGTAACGCCCGCATGGTGGCGGAATAATCAAACACAAGAACCTGAACAATTCACCAACGCATCGCAATAACAGAAACATGTTTTAATGATCAAATCAGACAATGTGCGTCTCATAAAGAAAGACACGCATTGTTTACATAAATAAATGCAAGCTTTGTTTTTTCTTTTGTGAACCTGCCAACTGGGTAAATTTAGTCTTAACCTTAGCAGTAAGGGACAAAAAAGCTTCGCCGGTTGCCTGTTTTGAGGTTAATCCATCGCTTTGATTGCTGGCAATGATGAAAATATGATGCTAATGGTTTCATGCAAGTGTAAGTCACCGTCAATGCAATAGGTGCTGCCATAGTAACTAATCACCCGCGTTTCGGTGTTCTGCGTTAAATTATAAGTTAAAACAGTAACGTTTCCTAAACATAACGTGTCTTTGTGATATAAATACAAAATACAAACAAAATGTGTGCGTGTGACAAGCGTAAATATATAAACCTATGAGGAAATACCCGGCACAGACCAAACATGTACTCAGAGCGCACATACTCATACACACCTACAGTGGGACGTGGTATAAAGATCATGCAAACGCTTCTATAGTGGCTCTTATCACCGCTGTCTGTTTCTTTAACAGTAGGTGGCGTAGGTGCTCATTTATACGAAACCCCTGTAAATAAATGGAGATATTTGTGAATTAATATTAGTTATATATAACGATACATTAATATTAGTTAATATAAGAATTCATATTAGTTATATATAAACACACATTCGATTATGTATGATGAATTATGAATGATTGAATGTTACCGTTTTAATTGGCTTTGGCCTGTAAGTCTACTGAAGCCTTACACTCTTAATTTACACTTACACTTTACAGGTGACCTTTGAAATGAAAGTAATACCCCAAAAATCCCCTGCCCATCTTTCTAAAGTAGAGCATTATGCAGTATTACTTAAGACGTGTCTGGTAAAGCAACCACTCACATCAGAAAAGGTGATTCACGTCTGTGTAACTATGTATGTTTTTGTCTTGAAAACTCAATACCAGCATTTCAATGTTCACTCCTCAGGCCATTTACCAAAGCATACAGCCTTGGTATAATATAATAGCTTAATAACTAACTTTTAAACCTTTGCTGTTGAAGAACACAATACCGCTAAATACGCGTCTATTGTCTAAAGAAATAACCCACGTGACTGCATTACCTGCATTATCCTCTGCAAATGTTGTGCACAAACAATTATGTGCTCTGTTGCATAATACGTTATGCTAGATGCGTATGGTGATGCTTTTCTGTCTAGGAGTAATTTCATGTCCTGATTGTTTGATGAAACTAAATAACTAGGTAACTAGGTCAATGTTTTGGCAGTCCACATATTCTGCTATGATATAACAGTATATATATATGGTACATTATTAATAATTATATTGTTTATATTATTAAGATGAATACTCTTAATGTTAAAAGTCACCTTCCACACTATCAACAAAATTCATAAACAAAATCCAACATTTTATTAAACTGCAAAAAATTTAAAGATATAGGGGAAAATAATACCACAAGAAGGCAGATAAGGTACAGCAGGACAATAAGTCCTATGAGTGCGTGACTCTAAAACAAGAAAGTGTCTCAGGTTGGCATATTTGTAAACACACGGTCATGTGTTGCACGGATCGGTCGTTAACCTTGAGTGTGCTCTGTGCGTCAGTGAACGCCCCGAGTACCATGCGTGCTTTCCACGAGGCCGGGCAGCATAGGGTTAACAAGAAGCGTGAGAACTGTGCCTGTCTTGAACAAATTACAACTCATTCAAACGTATATGCCACGCCCTCGAACGTAGTGCCAGGGGCTTGACCAATTAGAAAGAAAGAATTTTGTCGTAGATATCTGCCGATGGTCAGATGACTGAAAAAAACTATTTAAAACTCTAATGAGCAACCTGATACAGGTTCATACATTCTCCTGACACCTCTTAGTTGAGACGTAAAACATAAAACTTCCTAGGTTACTGTAGTTTGCAAGCAATACATTTTTTAAGCTCGGGACATTATGGTAGAAAAATATTTAAGGACATCGATTTTCTTATGTTTTCTTATGTGTCGTTTATTCAGCGCCTCAGCCTCTACACCCGGCGAGAATGTGCCATTGAATGGTAAGAGACGTGTTCTTATCTTTTACGTTTGTTTTAACTGCTGTTACAGGCGCAGAACAAGAATTTACATCGTATGGTGCGACAAATTTGTCCTTGCTTTCTTCTAATGCGTTTTTGTTAACGATGGGATGATTCTGTTCTCGAACAATACCTAACCGGCTATTCTGATTTGAGCTTTAAACTTTGAGAAACGTACACGTTAGTTCTCACATTAACGTTGACCATGTGAATGAACATGCCAGTGAAAATGGCAGAAAATGAAGAAATGAATGAATTTATGAAGTAGACGCTCACGAATAAAGGAATTGAAGTGGCCGCTTCTGACATGCTGGCGAGTAAAACCCGGAAAATCCACTACGAATTGGATTTGCCTTTTAAAAGACCGCCTATGTCCACGTTTTATCAACGTTGTATAAGATGTGCCGCGTTGTCGACCGCAGTCCTCTGGTAGGGCAGTGACTATCTGACCTTTGCTAACTTGCCCATGCGAATTTTTTATTAAAATGTATAAAGCGCTATTCTGCATCGCAGCTGCGGTTCAGTGGATGCTAACATCATTGTAACATTTAGGGAAAACATGTTTTGGCTAAAAGGACCCATATTGTTCTTTTTTCGTCCAAAATTCATTCACATGTCATTTAAACATTTCTTCTAGATGAAGAGTATAACTTTCCTACGGATCCAAAATTACTTCATGACCGGATCAAGTACAATATGCGAAAATCGTTTGATCTGGATGATGACGGCTGTTACCTCCTACCAGGGAACACGGAAAGCATTGAGGAGTGTGGCTTCAATACCTCAGTCAAGACCATTTTCATCATCCACGGCTGGACGGTAAGAAATTCCAGATTCCACAAGGCCATGTGCTTTACATGTGCTGTGTTTTGTGTTGTTTAGTATTCGATTTCGCTTCAGATGCTGTTGACACCCAAGCCTTAATAGTCTTTGTACTCAATCCTCAGAAGGTCTCTCAGATTTGTTTGAGGTCCTACAGGACCAAGTCTAACTAAACTGAAATTTTCTTACTTTAGCGTCGCAACACCTTTTCCACTTTCAAGTAGTAAATGTTGGAATTTCACACTGCTGGATGTCGGTGTAGTATGGTGTAGTATGGTAAAGGATGTGTTCTATTTTTATAGATGAGTGGGATGTTTGAAAATTGGATGCACAAGCTGGTGGCCGCTGTTCAGAGGAGAGAGATGGAGGCAAACGTGGTGGTGGTTGATTGGCTGGGCCTGGCCCACCAGCTTTACCCTGATGCTGTGAATCACACTCGCCGAGTTGGGAAAAGCATAGCTACGGTTTTGGACTGGCTTCAGGTAGGTCTATATTAAATTTCCTGCAGGGTTTGTTTGTTTCTTTTTGTTTGCATTTGTCTTAAATGAGCAAATTGGCAACCGTGAAACCTTCACTTGTGGTCTTGTAGGTTGGGTCTTTGTCCTTATTTCTTCTTAAAACTGCAGAGCAGATGTCCCATTGAAAAACAATTTGTCTTCTCCAGACGGGGCTTTTCTTATCTATTATTTTGAAATTCTTAGAGCTTGCCCAAGGCATCATGGGTATTCTCATGAAACAATAAATATTCATGAATAGAGTTGGCTTCTTTAGTTGACTTGGAGTCATTTAGACAGGAAATATACAAACAGTATAAATAAGCAGCTTAGTATGTAACTCCACTCCCCATCCGCAACACACACACACACACACACACACACACACACACAGATTCCCTAGTTGGCATTGAACATGGTACAGCAGTGCTGCATATGAAGTAAAAAAAGGGTTTTAATCTCAAAGCTGCTTTCATCCGTCTTGCATGGAAATCTAACATAAAGGCTTTTTCCCCAGGCTAAATCAGTTTTTCTTCAAACTTTAGGCACTTTTGTTCTGATGAAGGCATATGATGAAGCAATAGTTTCTCATAGTGAAAACCTAGCTGTATTGTGTAGTGGCCGCTTTGTAAAGACTAATGTCTTTCTGTTTTTGTTAGGAGGAGCAACAGCTAAGACTTGAAGATGTACACATGATTGGATACAGTCTTGGGGCTCATGTTGCTGGCTATGCTGGAACTTTCGTGAATGGAAGTATTGGACGTATAACGGGTAAGATTTACATCTTTGCAACTTTATCATCACATCTTTATCATTTGATTTCCTCTTTAAAACGGAGCTTTTGTGTCTTTGCTTTTGAATAGGTTTAGATCCTGCCGGTCCCATGTTTGAGGGTACAGAGGCTCACAAAAGGCTTTCTCCGGATGATGCTGATTTTGTCGACGTCCTTCACACATACACACGGGGAGCTCTGGGTGTCAGTATCGGTATCCAGGAGCCCATCGGGCACATCGATATCTATCCTAATGGTGGGGATGGTCAACCAGGCTGTTCCTTAGGTGATGTGCTGTCCACTGCTGCAGTAGGAAGTGAGTACATCAATGCGTTTTAAACCTTATTTTTATTCTGCCAGCTTTCAGCTTTCTCATAACCTCAACATCTTTGCCTCTGTGCAGATTTTGTGGAAGTCATGAAGTGTGAGCACGAACGTGCAGTGCATCTCTTCGTGGACTCCCTTATGAACAAGGACCATGTGAGCTACGCCTTCCAGTGTACCGGCCCCGATCGCTTTAAAAAGGGCATTTGTCTAAGCTGTAGAAAGAACCGCTGCAACAGCATCGGTTACAATGCCAAGAAAACACGAAAGAGAAGAAACAGTAAAATGTACCTCAAGACTCGTGCAGACACGCCTTATGGCGGTAAGTCATTAACACACAATGTCTTTGTTCTCAAAGTCACATGCTGTAACAGTGAGTCACAAAAATCTGGTTATATGCGTAATGCTGTAGTAAACCGGTTTATCACTCTGCAGGTTACCACTATCAGATGAAGATGCATGTGTTTGACAGGAAGATGGCAGAAGGTGCAGATCCTACTTTCTATATTAAACTACACGGCTCCCATGACGACACCAATAATCTCGATGTGGACATGTAAGCATCCTATGATTATAGAACCATCATACGCTCTAATTAACTGGTTTGCGTCCATTCTTGAATATAAATGGAAAAATAGGGCAAACCTTTATTTTTTAGGTCAGACTAAATGTGTCTTTTAAAGACCTAATCTGGTTTCTCTGTGGTTTTCACAGTGCTGATGGGGTTGGTCTAAACCTCACAAACACATTTCTCGTCTTTACGGAGGGGGACATCGGAGATCTGCTGAAAATCAGTCTTCGTTGGGAGGGTCCTGCTGAATCCTGGTCATCTGTTTTCAAGCAATTCATGTCGTGGTCGAATTCAAAGACTGAAAAAGTTCTTGAGGTTCGGAGGATCAGAGTCAAAGCAGGAGAGACCCAGAAAAAGTAAGCTGGTTACCCATCACTTAAACAACTATTATGAAACAGTGAAAACAGTGACTCATTTGACCCATTTTTGCCACCGACATTAATGCTGTAATGTTACACCCATAGGTTCACCTTCTGTGCTGAAGATACTGAGATCTCACCAGGAAAAGAAATTACATTTGTTAAATGCCGCGATGGCTGGGAGGTGAAGCCCAGGAAACGGTGTGTATTTATGGCTGCTCTTCATATTATGGATCATAGTTTTGTATGCATTATAATTTGTATGCAGTATCACACGAGCAAGTGTGTTATGTCTGCACGGTATATTAGAATGGCTGATGCCGGTAATTACAGTAATTTTGCAGTTATAATGCATTTCAACAGGTTACGTAAAGAGACTATTACCTGCATCTGCCCCTGTATTCACTGAGCAAATAAATGACTTTGTTATAGTATTGTCAATGGTTACTATGGCAGGGTGGTACAAAACAATATCATGTATCAGGATTCTTGAAACACCTAGTGCAATTGGATTTGAGAATATATGCTTTTATGTATGTATTTATGTAATAATCAATTGTAATTCTTTATATTTTAACAGATTGCACTACTGAGAGAAAGCACTGTGACCATAGGGACCCAAGGCGGCCCAGGGCCTGAGCACTTTTGTTTTGGTACACGTTTGGTGGGAAAATGCACCATATTTGTTTTCAGTGGGTTGAATGCACAACATGCTGCTCAAATGGCCAGCTGGGTGTGAACTGGCTACTGTACTTGCTCAGGGCAGTTTCTTCTACCTTTGGGCCTTTCTGGATTGTTTGAGATTTTGTAGGTCTTTGTGGATATTATCTGTGGACATTTTCTATTCTTGTGTAAAACCTCCATTTTGTGGATCTCGGACTGTCCTCAACAACACGATCCTTGTTATATATATTTTTGTACGTTTTTAATTTATGAAGGAAAAAAAGCACTGCAGAAACCAAGCTTATTTATCAACTTAATGTACACTTTGTACCAAGGCACAAAATCATTTTCTCCAGCTTGCCACTTATTTTATGCGTGTCTGTGGATTTCAACAGCAAGAAAGATTTTATGAATTCACAGTATTATTTAAGGTCAAGAGAATGGAGAGAGATGCTGTTTTTGTCTTCATAATAAAAATACTGTTGCACACTAGTGCCATGTTGTGTACATGTTTCATGTATATAATGTATATAAAAAGAATTTGTAATAAAATGACTGGATTCTCATTAAAGGTGTGGCATTATGTTCTGATGTAGACAAGTTACTGTTTTTTTTATTTCATGCAAAAAAGTCATTTTTTGCTTTAATTTCAGTTTATATACCTTCATACAATGTCGTTGTGTAACATGAGAATGTTTTAGTAGATGCTGTAATAAGAAGAGTCCCCCCATTTAGTTGTCTCGGTGAATATTAGAACTCTAGCTCATAAACCAACCATGTCAAATTGTCGCGTATGTTTTGGTTACGGTCTCCCATAAACTATCCTACCAGCACACTTAAATGTTAATAATGCCATTTACAGCAAAACACGAAAACATTTCTCTTAAATGTTTAAATGAAGTCTATAAATACCATTTCTATAAACCAAAGAAATAGCTTCCTTGTTTTAATTTAAGTCCATTTCTGTAGCTGTGTGATGTTCTGCTTTACTCTTAAGCCACGCCTCCTCCAAAGCCATGCCTCCTCCAAAATGAATTGAAGACGAAGTTGGCAAGCAGGATCTCCTATCGCATTTGAACCTAACATTTACTGGTCCTACACCTTCCACAGAAAATAATTTTATATTTAAATATATTTATTTAAAAAATAAATATTTAGACCACTTAGTGATTGTTATCGGGCTGTGAGAAGACTTTTAATCAGCAAAACAAAAATATTTCTGGAACAAAACACAATCATGATGACCTAACAATAATCACATTTCTACTTATAACAAGTGTTTTCTTATAAATGACTTAATGTTCTAAACAGTCTGAAGTTTTTTTTGTGCCATAAGTGACCTCTGCTTATCTGTGTGTATGAATACTTTCTGGAATGCTTTTAAATAAGGGCTTTGCTAAACCTTTTAAAGTATTTCCGGTGACAAATTCCATAGCAATGTTGATGTCATTCCAGACGATTTGCTGGTTACCTCTATAGTGTGATAGAAAGATAGCAGTAACTTTCAACAAGGTGATGAGAGATAGCAAATAGCTTTTGTATGACACAATGGTGTAACCTCTCTGATATGACAGATACAGTCCTTCTCGACAAGAGGCATCTCTATAATTGTATATTTAACTGTAACTGTATATATAACTGTATAGTTTTTACCAAAAAAGTCACTCAAACATAGATGCTGGTAAAGAACCACACTATTCACTAATGAGTCATAACCTGTGAATCAAACTCTAAAGCAATTCACTTAACCTGAAAGCCAGAGCCTTGCCCTTTTTATCACCAATCCCAGCTCACTAAATACACAGTGACAGCGCACTATACCTGTCGAAATTTTAGACACACCTTATTGTTTTTGTAATATTACTTTTTTCCCCACATTTTAGAGCAATATAAAATGTTAGCAAAACTAAAAACACAAATAGACGTGCTATATGTAATTATGTCATGAGAAAATGTAAATCAACCTACATCTTAGTTTCTTTAGACAACCTTTCACAACATTACATGTTAGTACAGTCTAGGCATTCATTCAACCAGCATGCCATCTGAGATGCTTTTGAAACACTCCCGAAGGAGTGTCCAACTCATTCATAGAAAATGTGTAAAGAGAAATGCAGACACAGTTTATATATGTCAAGCATAAATCATTACATCAACATACTCAAAATTACCAAAAGATCATGGCAAACAAATTTAGTCAAGTGAGCCTTAACATTTAACATGTGGTCCATAGATCATTTAACATGTGGTCAGCTTTAAAAACACAATATCACATGATCTGCGTCTCACAAACATGTACATGCAAAGCGATTTGTTTGCGATTTGTTTGCAAACAAAAGTAGACCCACCCAATCCGCTACCCAATCAGGTGAGCCCATCCTACATGTTTGGACATGGTGGACAACATCTGTTTGGGCAAACAAACACTTCTTTGAGATTCATCAAGCAGTGCACCTATCCCCATAGTTCTCAGTCAGAAATTGTCATTTCCATTACCAAAAATAAATGCTTGTATGGAAGTTCTATTTTAATCTTTGACAAACCATGTGTGACTACGTAGCCCAGTTTAAACAGAGAGAAGAACCTGCTCCATGACTCTGTCCTTTGATGTTAAAGGCAGTGGACTGTGCAGAATGTTCCATCCATTCTTCTTGGAATCCGTTGTTACGTCACACAGTCAGACGCTTTAGAAACATTGCCAGAGGAGTGTTCTCCAGCTGAGATAACAAACCAGACATATCATCCAAGTGAAAACACATGCCTCTGTTGCCATTCAGTGTACAGTATTGATTGAATGGTCATGTAAATAAAACTATGATGAGCTAATAGTGATAAGATGGACATATCTCTGTGAACAGGGTTACTTACCCAAAGGCCGATCATATAAATGTGACATATCATATAAAACATATCATATAAACATATCTTTCCATATTGTTATGTTTATATGCTATGATTTTTACGTTTTTATTATCATACTGTATTTGGACAGATCATAACGTAACCCACTTATCTGCTGATGATAATCACAAAATTGTTGCAAATAAGCAATAAAAGACAAAAGCAAGATACAGTAGCAGGAGATAACAGTGAGACATTGTACCCCACACCAGTTGTTCTATGTTTCTGACCTTTAAATCTCCAACATAATACCAATTCAAATGTTATTGTCACTAAATGTTTATTGCGTTTAATGTTTATATCATCGCATAGCAAGAAATGGTATGAATGAGTGTTTTTGGAATTCTTGTTCTTTGTGTCCACCTTTGCTTTCTGAAGGGCTGAATATAGTCACATATCACTTTTCTCATTAAACCAAAGGTGGCTCTAAAAAACGTTTCATATTCTAAGAAGGGTGTTAGAGTTGCATAAACTGCAAACACCCCATTTGCAGCTGCCAGCACAACCACAAAAACATTTACCCCATAACCTGCGGTTTTTAACATTAGGAACGTCAGTATTACAAATAAGCAACTTGAGTAAAGGAGAACCTGGTGATTTCTGCCCACAATCTGAAAACATAAGCACACCAATACATAACAATCTGCAAAGATTTTATGTTGTGTTTTATTTTTATTATTATTATTAGTTAGTAATGTTTATGAAAGCATGACAGCAACGTGTTTGTTAAACAGAACTTATGAATAGAAGCAGATTCTGGAATGTTGGTGTGGCGAGTATGTGACTGTTTGTATGGGTGTGATAATAATAATATGTGGCTCTAGAAAGTTCAGAAGCATTCTGCTCACAGTAATACCATCTTTTGTTCCATACAGCTTTCAAAGCTTCGTGTTATCTAACATTTCATTGAGCATATTTACAACTGCAGGAGAAAGTGCCATGGATTTTCTATGGATGTTTGCATTAATTCTTAAACTTTGATCTGATATTCAATTAAGCCACAACAAAAGACAAACGGTGTTCTTAAAAAACACACCAATGACAAACAATTACACATTTTATTGACCACACAGAATATAAACATTTAAAGTGCAGAGTGAATAAAGACTTGTTAACCTTTGAAATAATGACACTCCTGTGTTTCTGTAGTTCAGCCGGTAGAACATGGTGCTTGCAACACAACGTTCTTGGTTTAATTCCCAGGAAACTACTACATACTTATGAATGTATACTTTATATGCACTGTATGTTGCTTTGGAGAAAACCATCTCCCACATGTTTGAATGTAAATCTCCATCAAACACTGTAAACCTGTAGCTGAAGCTCAACCCTGCACAGCCATTAAGAGAAGTAGTTTCAAGTCAGCATTAGTCTTGTCTGTTGTGAATTGCTTTCTTGTTTGACCATGTCAAACAGGTTGATGTCAGGATTCTAACTAGGCCACTCTATAATTTGTAATTTCTTCAGTTGAAGTCATTCTGTTGTTGATTTACTGCTGTGCTTTGAGACATTGTTTTGGTAAATCACCCAACTTCTGCAGAGCATCAAGACAGACAAATGACCTACATTCTTCTTAAAAATCTCCTGAATTTCGATTCTTTTTTCTATTGATGATATAAAGCTATTCGGGCCACCAGCCCCAAACCATGGTTTTCAAGTTACAATGTGAAAGGACTGTAAGTAGCCTTATAATGAACTTAAGAATATCAAGAGATCATTTATAATCCTTTCCAGTTTCCCAAGTCAACAGTTATAAGTAATTACTGAATTAAAAACAATCAGCAATAATTAATTAAGTCACAGGTGTAAGGTGAGATGGTTCACATTGAGCAATGTGTCTTGTGAATAGGAATGGAACTCTAGTTGGAGTCTAGTTGACTTATTTTATAGATGAGATATTTTAGGCTGGGGTTTTACACACATTTCCAAGTTTACACAGTGTGTTAAATAAAGACTAAACATTTATGATTGCCCGCTGTCTGTTGCAAGTCCCATATGAGCACCTCTTCTTCATTTTTTACCTTTGAGTTTACAGATGTTAATCTGCTTTACTGCATGTCTGGCTTGTAATCAGCGTTATGATTGGTCAGATTGCCTGTCGGCAATGGGTCAGTTAAAGATTAGATCAAATTTGATGACCAATTAATGCTGAAATCCATGGAAAATCCACCAATAATCTTTTCTGCAGCTGTTTTCATTCTGTGCCCTTTCTCAGATTCACGAAACCTGTCTGAGCAGTTTCGTGATGATCTCAAACTTCTACAGTTTCAGTAATAAAGATGTTGCTTATATCAGATCAAGTACAAACAAGCAAGCAATCTAATTTCCCTGTAAGGTTCTTGGAATCACTGATCACTGTAGAATTACAACCATTTCGTTTTTGCATTTGATCACACAAGCGCAGCCTGTGATACTGTCACGATACCTCTTTGAATATTTTTCATTAAATATAATGCTTTGGTTACCGGTTTGTAAAGCCTGTCTAATTTGGCTCTACTAGTATCACCTCCTTTTAGGATGGATCATCCAGAGTTCTTGTGTGAAATCATTTGAAGACAACTCCTACTGTATTACAGATTGTGTGCAACTGAACAATAGCAGATTTAAAACGGTCTCGTTGTTCAATGAAAAGAATCTAGACTCTTAGGCTAGACTACACATCCCTCATTAGACTCCCTCTCATGTGTTCTGTGGAACTTTCTCATGGGAAACAAGTGGGGGACATGAAGAATGTGAGGGGAATTCTCTTTAAAAAGAATGGGAAAAAAATTGGCATGAGTTGGATGAGCTTATTGTAAATATTGTAATAAATCAAATATTCCGCAAACTGACCTCTTAAATATGCATTGACACAGTTTTCTACAAAATCAGTTTAGAAAGATAGTTTTCAGTGTCAAGAAGAATGGCACATGGTTATGTGTAACCATGTGTTTCAGACTATTAAAACAGTTAACGCTGATAATACTTCACTATGATTGTGTTCACACAGCATAGATAAGGTGTCAATTCAGTTACGGAATGTGGTGTCACTCTCGTTAATAACTGAACTGTGTGAACATAGCTGTATTTGACATTCTAAAACAGAAGTGACAACAGTATTGTGCTGATGTGTGAATATGAAATTAGTACCTAAACCGTTAGCAAATGAAACTGAAGACAATGAGAAACTGCACACACCTGTGTTTCCCAGTCCTTAAATTTAGAGTTGAATTACAGATAAAACAGAAGTTGGGGGTGATTAAGGAAGTAGTACTAATATTGAAAACCGTTCTCAAAAGCTTTAACCCTGAAAGCACAAGAAGCATGTCTATGTGTTTGGTGTACTGTTGTGAATATGGCTGAAAACATGCTTGAAATGCAAACCATAATACCACAACATTATGGAACTATGCCAAAAATGATGACACTGGGGGGATTGAAGTACCATGTGTAGAAAAGAAACGAAGTATCCAGTAAGTGAGCTGATATCATGCTAAATGTGGGTAAATGTAAGTATGGGAAAAAGACAACAGATACAAACACTACAGTCTTATCTTTGACTATTAGTGCTGTTTGATAGGGGTGAGATGGGGTGTACAAATGTAAAGTAGTATGAATCACTTCCTTAGAAAATCGTGTTCCTTTACAGTCAAACAGTTTGGGTTCAAATCATCTCATGACTCCTCTTTTCCTTACTGTAAATCACATGAGAGTAAATCCTAAAGGTAAAGTTTTCCCACAGACATCAAAGGGGGGAGCGAGGTTGCCCCCTCTCACCCTTGCATGGTGAGACAGTAAAATACTGTTACAGTTTTTGTATCCAAAAACTGCCATGGAAGCCACAGGCTTCCCAAAGCACTTACAAGGGAACCATTTTGCACGCCATGAAATGCATGAAAATGTACAATTGTTTTATTGTTTTAAAAGATTTTATTGCTGAACAATGCAGCCCATTCTGGAGTGCCTCAAATGTTTCACAAAGTTGACAGACAGACAAACAGATGGGCGGACGAACGGACGGACGGACGGACAGACAGACAGATTGATTTCTTCAGCTTCTGACTCAGTACAGTAAGGTAACATGGTCTGCAGTACAGTTCTCCAGTTTCAAATGAACTATGTTCAACTGGATATGAAAAGCAACGTGGGTCACTGAATACTCAATACATGTGAGTTCACAGGTGAAAAATGTCCTTCAGTTATAATTTTCAGGGGGAGTTAGCTTCTTAGTTGCCAGTATAACCTATGGCCAATTTCATTGTTGATTTGTTTAAACAGTACCAGTACATCAGATCCAAAGAAAAGAAAAGCTTTTCAGAATAAAAGAGGCAGCCAACAAAGCTCCTTCTGACAGTATTAACCGTTTTTGCATGTGGGTGTGAACTCCTGAAATAGTATTTCAAAAGATAAAGAAGAATGAAATAAATGAGAGATGGTGATTGGTTCACAGCAACTGCATGATTCTGCCTTGCTTCTGATTGGCTGAGAGGGTTATGGTCTCACCTTAAACAGGGTTACTTGAGTTCAGTGACATTCTCAAACTGTGGCGTGTGCGGCTTTGCTTTACCAGCTCTGTTTATGGAAGGTTTTTTTCTTTTGAGAAACACGTGCCTCCTGTCACTAGATTCTGGTTTCCCTATAATAGAGTTAGATTACTGCCAGACTGAATTTAAATCCATCTGTTTTCAGTCTGCTGGGCAGCATTTGCTTTCTCATAGTAAATTCTGCTGAACTTGAACATTCTCTAGCAGTTGCCATGAAAACCAGTGACCTTGGAAAGCTTACCGCTAACCAGTAAAACATGACAAAAGCCCCAAGCCTGCCCATATAATAACATCATGCTGGCACATGTGAAGAAACATCTGGGCAGCAGAAAAGACTGAAAAGTCCTTAAATTTCAACCTTGTAACCCATTTCAGACACATGTAACTAAAGTTTCAGAAGTCTTAATTAACATTAATTACTGTTTACAATTAATTTCTATTCAGTATTACTCTGTTAAATATTTTCGATTAATGACCCACAAACACACAAATTAAAAGTCTTTAATGTCTAATTTGTTTCTCCTCTATAACAGTGGGTTTAACTCTGGAATTTTGCTGGAATTTCTCCTGAAAAGACTAGAATGATCTTATATTTTTCCTTTAGCACTTCAGAAGCGATCTTGCAATGTCACAAACTAGGCTATGCTGTGATTGGCAAGTGTATCCTGAAGCCTTTCTCATCGCATGCTTGTATGACTTTCTATTTGTGTAATTTTTATTACAAAAATTATAATTTCTCATTTTGATATGTAAGGGATTTAGGTGAATCCTCGTTAACTAAACAAAATGGATTAAAGAGTTTTGAAAAGCTACTTTAAAAAGGTGAAGAAGTACACAACTTTAGAAAGAGATGTTGTCAACTTGCTGTATAAAGTGTTGTGGTGAGATGTTTAATAAGAAATGCAAAAACATTCTCTGGTACTGTGATTTTTTGAGGCCTAATGTACACTTACTTCCTCTTTAACAGAAAAAATATCCCCACTTTCTGACGGTTAAAATCTGTGGTTTAATCACACAGCTAATCTCAGTTTTATTATCTGTATGTATCCGTGTCACTGATCTAATATAGAGTGATCTGTCTGGTGTTGTGTGCAAAGTACACTAATTGGGAAATTGGTTGATGTTACAGAATTAACCTTCAGTCTTTCCAGAGTCAGAGCCAAACACTTCCTCAGACCGCACGTCCACGGACCACCCACAGTACGTTACTCTAACGTCTAACTCCGTGAGACTACACAAACCCGAACCACACACCCAACCGTACGAGTTGACTTTGAGTACACATTTATTACATGCTTCTTATTGTTATTTTGGTGATTGCGCGCCACCTATTGGACAATAAATGAAACTACTACTTCGTCAAACGTGCATCGCTTGTATATTGACTGCCGTACAAAGTTGTCTCCATTTTTGCGCCTTAAAGTCTTTTAAGATTTTTTTCTCATTTATATTTTTTTGTTAAATTGCCTTTCATCGTTTATGCCAGCAATTATAGCATTTACAATTTGTTTGGATAGGAAAAACTTTTGTTTTTGAATGCTTTATTAGTTTAAAGATTACAAATACAGGAGGATGATACATTAGAACAAACAAAAAATGAATGAATATGTAAACAAAATAAATACAAAAAGAAAAAGAAACAATACAGAAGAATATAAATACAGTTAAATACAATGATTAACAGTTTTACAAATAATAACACATTTTACAGCTTTCTTATTAAAACATAATATTGTTTAAATGTATCGCAGAGAAAGCTTTTTATTTATTGAGTTTAAACTATAGCGTTATTACGTCAATTTGACGCGACATCAGCCACTGTGTATGGGGCCATACACACACACTGCGCGTGCTGTGTTTAGAGCCGACCGCACGAGTGTTTCATCCCACCCGGCATTGACGTTTGCGGAAGGTACGTTAACAACAACTATACCTTGAAAAGGACCGGTTTGGTACATCGGAACGTAAAAAATCATAATTTTCGCTATCACAACCTGTACTTTATATTTAAGGCCAACATATGTGAAAGCTCCTATAGAGTATATTAGCCATTGGGCTAACATAATAGATTATATTATGTGATGATGGTCCCACTCTGTACGTTTAAGTGTAGATGATATCTCATGTTTCTAGGATTGCTTGATCAGATCGCGCTTTATTTAAAACTTTTATTTAGAATAATACGGTTAATATTAAGGCTTAATGCTGTTTAACGTTTATAACAATCAATGATAATGCTTTACATGTTTCCACACATATTCATTAAGTCATTTTGTAAACACAACGGACGTACGAATTTTGTGCCATGCTTTATTACACAGATCAGATGCAATGTTTACGTTTCAATGTTTAACAGCTCACGGGTTGCGCGCAACAGAAGGCCAAAGAGAAGCTTTAAAATGTCCATGATCGTGTTGTTAAAATACCTTTATTATCATTGCACAGCTGTACAACGTAATTTAGTTTGTCATTCGAAAGTGCACACACATACAAATTTATAAACGTAAACGTTAAACAAAAGTAAACATGTGACAAATATGTACAGTAAAACAGTGCAGTGTAGAAGGGAATATACAGAATGTGCAGAGTAGGGCAAGTGCAAACGTAAGCGAATATGTACAGGTAATGAAGGAAATATATAAAAAATACAGTAAGAGTAAAAAATAGAGTAAGAATATTCACAATGTACAATGTATTATTCACAATACAGCAGAATTCTCGTGTGCAAAGTAATCTCGTGTGCAAAGTAATATTACTACCAAAATATACAGCAATTCTGCTGTATTGTGAATAATACAGATGGATTTACATACTGTGTTGTTTTAAAAAGGTTGCTGGTCTGTGTTAACATGTTTCCCTCAGATGTAATGTTTGGTATTTTTAATCTATGTTTGGTCTGTTAGGTTTGAGACCTGTTTTAATAAATTAATATCTTAAGTCGTTGCGGAGGTGGGTCTCTTGTAAATGAGAACTTGTTAGAGACGTTTCCAAGGATGAGTTATTATTTACTTAAGTATTGCTCTCTAAATATGTGTTCAACATGTTTCAGTGAAAATCTTACATTTGCTTACCATTAATTAAGGGCAGCAATTAAGAGGTGTGTTGTGTGGATCAGCATTTGGTCTGTGTGGTTATGTGAAAAAAAAAACATTAAGTGGTATGTAGCATTAGATAAAAGACTAAGATAAAAGATTAGGATTAATTAGGATTAAGAGAATAGATTAGATAAAAGATGTTTCTTTATTGGCTTTGTAATATGTAATATACATTTAATTTGATCATAAAGTCAATGTAAATTACAGCCTAAAAGGCAATGAAATGACTCAAGCATTTAAACCCAGAGCATCCTTTGTGTTGTGTGAATGTTAAAGCGAGCAACTGATTGTTGTGTTTTTTCCAGAACATGGCGTAGCCTGCAGCTATACAAGCCGGCGTTTTTCATAATTAAACAGTTTATTAAGACAATTTGCACAGTTGCATGCAAAGCAGACGTACAGGGTAGTCTGCTTTTATTTCAGATCAGATAAAATGCATGCTATGCTATAGTGTAAATGTCTATAACTGAGAGCTTAATATGAGATGTCAAGCCTGTTATTATGCACATGATTGCCTGAAACCAAGAGAACACAGCTGCTTCGTCCTGCTTTGAATCACCTGCATGCTTATTTGCCCTGTAGTTGCACTTAATGCTGTAATAACTAGCCGTTTGTACCAGAAGCACTGCTAACAGTTCTATGGTCTGTCTGGAGAACAGGACACGAGGCTTTGACTTCACAATTGTAAATGTGTACTTAGTTTGCCAGTGATAAAAATAAAATGGTGCTTTTGTTGTGTATCACGACATGAATGTCATTTTAGGATAGAATAAATGTCATCAGCTGTTTTACAGTTTTTAGTGTGAACTGGTTGAGCGTGAACTCTGAACTGGTTTGCTAAAAACATTGTCAATTTACACATTGCACCAATAGGGGGCAGAATTACACAGCAAAGCTTTTCAAATGTCAAGTCATTTTCTTGGAGAAAATCAAATAACTTCTATAACGTATTATAAATATACCGTAAAATAATGCAGCTTCAAATATAGAAATGTAAATGCTTTTTGTAGAGTAATCTACACGCTCTACACTAGTTAATGTGCTGGAGAATTTAAACTCGTGGGGCTTTTATTCTTTTCTATAAAAGCAAAGGATTGTGGCGGTTAGCAAATGTTAACTTTGGAGTTTTTTTTTATTCCAGGGCAAATATAATGATAAATGAGCCGTATCTTGTGCTGTGTGTCTCTGTGTGTCTGCAGCCTCATCTAATGGATATCCAGAGCGCCAGCTCGGTGGTGCTGCAGGCTTTGACCCAGGCCACAAGTCAGGACACAGCTGTGCTGAAGCCTGCAGAGGAGCAGCTTCGCCAGTGGGAGACCCAGCCTGGTTTCTACTCGGTGCTTCTGGTAAGAATCTGCTCTAAATATAGTTGTTGAGTGGGGACACAGAATCCTGTTTGAAGCAGAAATCATGTTTGCATTTTCATTTGGTCACGATAGTGGCATCGCCATTGCACTCTTAAGCTTTAAATGAATAGTTCACCCAACAATTAGATTTTTGACATCATTTACATTTCTTTGTGCCATTGTGGTGCAGTCTTCTGTCTTTTAATTTCTTAAGAAACACAAATTGACCTTTTAAGCAGAATGTCCCTAGACAGCTTTTCTATACAGTAAAATTGGCCATTGCTTTTTTGCCAAAAAGTACTTTACAAGTAGCTTCATTTGCAGCCACATTTTTAAAGACGTCTCGTGACGCGCGAGAGCCAATGACGTTTGCATTGCAGATTCTCGGCTATTAGATCATGATAGACAGTGTTAGAGCCTGTGATGGTCATTCTCCCATTCACTGAGAGAACACACGATTCCTCCAGCTTTCGTACAGCCCACCATGACATGCAAGACTGATTCATTTCATCCATCTTCTGTTTCTACCCTTCTGCACATTCCCACTGAGGGTTAGATTAACAGAAGGGAGGAAATATTGTGTTTTTCACAAATGTCTTGGATCTGATCAGTTTCATTAGGAGACTGACATTGAGTGTGATTTTTGTGAAGGCTGTTTTGTGGGCAGCAGTGAGGAGCGATCCACCTGAGCTACAGACCGATGTGCTCGCCAGATGGCCACAAGCCATCTTGATTCATTTTGCAATTCATGTCTTGCCAATGTTTTATTTATAAGTACTTTTACTACAAACTAAGAATTGAAGGTTTTTAGAAAGATGAAGTATGTGATAGTTCTTAAGGGACAGCAGGCAGTGCCAGTGTTGATG